>PVKB01003931.1:0-169400 GCA_004027205.1 Ctenodactylus gundi | reverse complement strand
ATACCACATATATATGTACACATCATATACACATATAATACACATATATACATGCATAAATACATATACACATGTACTTTTTATATATACAAATGTACACATCACACAGGCATATACATACATAAATACCTACATAGACATATAGACAGACATGTATACACATACCACATATATATACATGTACACATCACATATATATATGTATATATACATAATACACATACAAATACATATACATACACAGATAGACACATCCAGACATATATACACATACCATATATATATATATATATACACACACATATGTACACATCACATATATGTATATACATATACACATAATACACGTACATAAATACACACATATAGACATGCATAGACACATAGACATATATACACATACACATGTACGTTTATATACATATACAAATGTACACATCACACAGACATATACATACATAAATACCTACATAAATAGACATATAGACAGACTACATAAATAGAAATATAGACAGACATATACACATACCACATATATATATACATGTACACATCACATATATATGTATATACACATATAATACACATATATACACAAATACATATATACATGTACTTTTATATACATATACAAACGTACACATCACACAGACATATACATAAATACCTACATAAATAGACATATAGACAGATATATATATATACATACCATATATATGTACATGTACACATCACATATATACGTATATACATAACACACATATACAAATACATATACACATATGTACTTTTATATACATATACATAGACACATCCAGACATATATACACATACCATATATATATACATATATATATACACACATGTACACATCACATATATATGTATATACATATACACATGTATGTATGCATAAATACACACATATACATATACAAATGTAGAGACACACATACACACAAAGACATACATAAGTAGACATATAGACACGCATAAATACACATATAGACACATCCAGACATATATACACATATGCACTTTTATATACATATGCAAATATACACATCATACATAAATACACATCTATACCCAAATACATAGACATGCATTATTTATACACATACCACATATGCACATATGTACTTTTATATACATATACAAATAACATGTACTTTTAAATACAAATACATCACATAGGCACATAGACACAAACATGTATACATATACACACGTGCATCTGTGTAATATACACATAGCACATATATACATGTACACACATATATGTATATACACACATATACGTAAATATACACATGCCTCTTAGATACATGTAAACATAATACTTATATACATATGTACTTTTATATACATATACAAATATACACATCACATATGTACACATCACATATACATGCATCTATGATACACATATACATAGACATACACATGCATCTATGTAATATACACATCACAAACAAATATAGATACATATAGACACATGCATCTATATAATAAACACATATGTACTTTTATGGATATTTACAAAGATAGACATATACACATGCATCTATGTAATATACATAAATATACACAGGCACATATACATATATACACAACTTTGTAATGTATTTTTATATACATATACAAATATACACATGCATCTATGCAATATACACATACATAAACATATATACACACACGTAATACATATATACATACAACTATGTAATATACACATATAATACATGTACATATATACATACAGAATTACATATACACAAATATATACATATATACACACATGTACTTTTTAATATAAACATCACATATAGACATACATAGACATATACACATACATAATTACATATATACATAATTATACACACACATATCACAGACATGCATATACAAATATACACATCACATATATAAACATACACAAATATATATACACATATAAATACACAAATTATATATGTAAATATACACATTATACATGCATATATACATATATGTGTACACAATTCCCAGTTCCACATAACCACTGTGTATGATATACATATATCTGTATATATATATACATGTATATATTTTAAGAATTATCCCTATATATGTAATTAAAAAAATTATAGTGAATATTTAAATTTTTTAAATTATAGCAAAATACACCTTTCCATAAATCTTTCTTAAAATATTCTCCCTTACTTCCAACACACTTGTCTCAATGCTCTTGCTGGCTTCTGAAGCAGTTCTGGAAGGTTTTTCCAATAAAAGTCAAGCTGTCCAGTGGTGGCTGCCTCCATACCCTGAAAGGATTCAAAGCATCGACTTTTCAATGTCATTTGACTCTGGGAAAAAACCCAGCTGTTCACTACACCAGACCTAGTGACTATGGTAGGTGAGAACATACAGTAAGGTCTTGGGGAACCTGCCTTTACACTGGAGGCACCAGCAGCAGTATTCACGGTAGTAAAGACACTGCCCAGGGCAACTGTCCAGAATCGCTGCAGAAGGCAGCAGCAGGAGAGGCGGGGCAGTGGCCACAGACAGCCAGGGGGCCTTGAGGGGACGAAAGACAGTGCGTCGCGCACCGTAACAGGAAAAGGACTCACAGTAATGCTCAAGGACACATCTCACCTTAGTCAACAGGAAACGGCAGGTGTGTGCCCTCCAGTGGGGGGGGGGGGTTGGGGGTGATCCGAGGCTCTGTGCTAGTGACCCCCACAGAACCTTGTGATGGTCACTGAGTACATGCACAGGTGACCACCTGAATGCGTGAACCAACAAGTCCCCCAAAGAGGGACAGATTCAGAGTGAAGTCAAAAAATGCATTTAGATGTGAGTGATTTCTGGAGATGGTGAAAGGAACACACGTCCACAGCAGTGTTTATCTCATACATTAAGCTGCCCCTTCTTGTTTTCACGGCAACTTGACACCATTTGTGTGAAATGAAGAGAAGGCGCTTTATAAACCCTGAGTAGAACTCACATGGCATTGGGGCTTTCCAATCAAACCAAACGTGCTGACGCAGCAGTCTGAATCTGCTCTTTCAGAAACAAATTCTCACACTCCGGTGTTCAAAGGTGCCCCCTCTTCCACGTAACTTCCACTGCTTGTTTATTTTTCACTTCTAAGGTGTGAACACAGGATCTCCAAACTGATCCTCAGCCTATATTTATATTTCAAGGCAGGGTCTAAGCGGCTAAGCTACCCAGGCCGGACTAGAACTTACTCCTGCACCTGCCTCAGCCTCTCAAAGCACTGAGCTAAGAGTCATGTACCATGGCACCTGTCTAGGTTTTGCTTTTTAATAACTAAATATACTTAGGCAAAAATGCCTAATGCTCTTGATTCTTTTCTTTTTCTATAAGCAAGAACTATAATAACCCCTTGACAAAATTATAAGGCTTATAAATATTATTATATTGGAGCAAAAGCAGAATTTTGATAATATTATTCTGTAATTATTTTACTATCTTCCCTTAGAAACTTTTATACAGGAACTGAAGGAACATCACAGAAGTTACAGAGCCTGCCTGACAAGTGCAACGCCTTGGATCTGATGCCCTAGAATCACATAAGCTGGGCATGGTGACACACACTTGTAATCCCAACACTTGGAAAGCTGACAGAGGAGGGTGGCCATGTGCTCCAGCACAGCCTGGGCTACATGTGAGTTCAGGACCAGCCTGGGCTACAAAGTGAGACCCTGTCTTGAAAATATAATAATGACTTTTACATAATTAAGTGAATGCTCAGCAACTTCCTTTCAAGATTCGAGTTTTTTGTTTAGTGCTAGCTTTTTGGTCCACCCCTTAATTAACTAGTCACTAAAAAGCTTGCTTCCCAGAGAACAGAAGGAAAACTATTTTTGCCACACAGTTAAAATAACGTTAGCTTAGGTGAAAACATGTAGGAACAAGAACTGTATGTAAAAATGGGTGTGTACATCATGCTAATCAAATTCATCTTTTACTCACCATTTTTACTCAGGATGTTGATGATATCAGCTAACTGGAAGAACTCGAGCCTCAGGGCTTAAATCTGTCGTGCCCTGCAATTCCTTATGCCCAACTCCTCAACTCCACAGTCTGCTCTCAAGCCTTCTGAGCCTTGGAAACTTCCCTGAGACAGCACTTAACAAGCACCTTCTAAGTTTCCTGTTTCTGATAAAGAAAGAAGTATCCTCTTCTTTCTTCCACAAATTTGCAAAATTTGGGGGAAAAAGGGGAAATAGGGCACTTTGAATGTTAATCATGTAATATTTGAAGTATCAAGCAACTAAATGAAATATTTTATTATTCAGCAAATAATCCTAGAGCACTTTGTATGAACCAGCTACTACTCATCAAAAGCTGCACACTTGGCCCTTCAGTGCACTGCAAGGCTAGCCAAAGGCTCTAGGCTTCCAGAGACAAAGGGGACATGATCTTTTCTTAGTCATGGATGACACCTTATCCTAGCGCGCCCTGTGTGGCCTCATCTCTGGTCACCTGCTTTCAGTTTCTTCATAATATAACTGACCCTCTCATCTTCTGTTTTCTTTAACTAAAGCATAGTTAGGCTCATAGCACAGTCGATGACCACCTTAAAAACAAACTACTGCCTTACATGCCTAGTCAGAATAAACACAAGCCACCAAAGTGTGGGCCAACCAGTGTTAACTTCACTCTCCTATCTCCTGTACCCCAACTGACTCCCTAGACTTAGCTCAGTTCGGCGGTGAGTTACACTTTCCTAGCCCCAAATCCACCCACAGACCCACTGCAAGTCTCTGCTTGCATCTGTCTTACCCACATCCACCTGTAGATTTCTCATCCACTCATAATAGAAATTTCTCATTCAGAAATATCTAGCAGACTCACAAAGATTTCATTTTATCCTGCTCTGAATTTCTGGATGAAATGCAGACACTTTTTTTTTTTATCCTAGCTGATAAATATTTTTTTAAAAAACATGATACAAAGCTAGAAACAGCAGACCTAATCCTGTTTATGCCAAAGCCTCGTCCAGGCTGGGAGACCAGAACTTCCTAGACCAGACCTTCCCATCCCTGAGCTAAGCAGGATGACATGGCTCTTGGGGGTACTTCCCTGTCACCTCCTACAGCAGCTATTGCCACATATATTTGCAATTGCTTTTAGAAATGCACCTTCTCACTGGATAGCAAACTTCTTGAGAGCAGAAGTGGCACTTAGGCACTTGGAGTGTTACCAGTAGCTGACATTGGGTCTGTTGGCATCTAGGTGCTGAAAATGTTACTTAAAGGTGATGTCCTCTCTGAAGGGGAAAGAAAAAAAGGGAGCTAATTTCAAAAAAAAATTACAAAAAAAAACCATTATGAGCTACTCGATGCTGATCTTATACTGAATTACTTGAAACTCAGCACAGCTTAGGACAGGAGACATGTGAACTTCAGGCTCAGCCCTGATAGTGTGGAAACTATCCCGGTCATTATGGGTACACCGGGTCCCCTCTCTGATGTCAATATCATCAGCTGCAAAGGGAGAGAATTTATGCTGTGTCTTTCTCCAAAATGACCCTTATGACTCCCTCTGTCTCTTGACTAATGTAGTTAAACTTGTAGGAGATCTAAGAATAATGTTCCCTTAATGGGAAAGATTTCTCAAATTGAGAGTTTAAGTAGAAGTCATTTGTTTAAGCAAATGCACTCGATTAACTTGATTTGCCCTAAGTGTTTGGTTGTAGACTCCAGAAACTCCCTGTGTTGCCTAGGCCCCTTGGAGGGTAACTCTCATTAAGAGACAGAATGGCCAGAAGATGCTGACTATTAGAAAGTAAAGTTGGGCTCTCAGATGCCACCAGGCCATCTGCATTTTCTCCATCAACTAGCAACTTTGGGCATATAAAGGGGTTTGCAGCTTCTGGGCTCACAGTTTTGCCATGGAAGAGACAAGGTTTCCTACCCTCCACAGCAATGACACCAGAACAAGTTCAAGTCCACGCCGCAGAAGTACCAGCTGTGGCCACACTTAGGTCACATGGGCACTGTTAGTCAAGTGCAGTGATGGGGAAGACCCGGTATGTAGCAGTGGTAACTTCCCCCTGGGCCACCTGGAGGGTACGAAGTGAGGAAGGAGGGAGGAACAGTATGATTCGGTACACAATCTGGAAACCTTCCGCTGCATTTGCTGAAGCACTTCACAAATATTTACGTCTTTGAGAACAATGTAGATGTCTGCATTTATGTTCAAGACAATGAGTTAAAAAAAAAAAACCTAGGAAAACTATTTTCCAAAAAATTGCACAGTATCAGAGATACAAGCCCAGTGACAGCTGACCCCTTGAACAGGCAAGGTATGATCAAAAATATGGTGAGGGTTAGCCTTTTTTAATGAATGCACCGCAGCAGAAGACACAGTGCCACCGACCCCCTTCAGCAACCTTCCGCTCGCTCCACTCTCACTCATCCTATCTTCTAGCCCCTTCCGGAACCAGCTCCGGAAGTCCTCCTTCATGAGAGTTTTTGGTTGAACTGTTGGGGCTGCCTCAGCGTGTCTTTTCCTTCCGTGCACTCGGGGGTAGCAATCATGGTCTTGGATCTTACCTCATAAAGATACTCATGCAAGAGGACTCCTGCAGCTGCTTCTGAAAATGGCAAGGACAAGGGTTGTGTTCAAAGCCAGGGGAGGTATCGCTAAGGGACTGGTGGCAAGGCGTCCTTTGCTGTAGTCAAGTTTCAGAATGACTCACGGCACATTATGATCACACTCCAAACACAGAGTAAGTGGATAAGGAGAGCTGTTGCATCAGACATGAAAAAAAAAATGACTTGAAAAGCGCTACCTTAACAGGTGATGCATAAAATAATTGATGGGTAAATTTTCTGAGAAAAATAATGGAGAATAACAGCAGTGTCTTAGAATTTAAGAACACATCTCAGTTCTGCCTTTTGGGTTGTGTCAGACAATGCCACCAACTCAAGTAGACTCAAAACACAATGCCTTGACCAGATACAGGACATTTCTGCCTCAAAGGATGTCCAACTTTTTACAGTTGAGAACAACTTGAGATTTATCATGTGGCTTTCTTACTTTATAAAACATTATTCCTGAGATTAGCTGTTGTCACTAATTTTGAGTACCTTTTATTTCGTTTGCTGCTTCGTAGCTCCAGGCCTAGAGATAAAGACCCAATGATGAGTTGACCCTTTAAGGATAAATATACCTTAAAAGGAACAGGATGGAGTTTGTTTCAATCCACACATTTACACTACTATATTCTTTACGAGGAAAGGAACCAAAAGATTAATAGTTAAAAAACTTGAGTTTGATTACAGATAATTTTAATCTTCTATTTCATGAGTCTGGTTATTTTCTAACTTCTCCTCAAAATACAATTAGGATTTTAATGACCATACTTAAACTTGTATAACTCTGAAAATCAGGAAGTGAAATTTTGGATTGTGAATAGTCCTATTATTTTACCATGGAATCCCAGGCAGTATTAAAAAAGAGTAATATTAATAAACACCTAATGAACTAGGCAATAAGAATATGTAAGAATTAATTGAAAGTAATGCAAGTTCTACTCACAGATGGAAAATATTTCAAAAGATTGAGTCAGAAAAGGGAACTCACTCAGAACCCCCTTCAGATACTGGAGCTTTTACCCCTGTAGCCTTTGTTTCTAAACAAATACCTGTTATTCCACAACTGGTTGAACAAAAGAAAAAAAAAAGGATTGCATCTAGAGAAAAATAAGGAAGAAAATAGTGACACCTAAAAATTCTAACTATATAATCATAATCATAATATAATCAAAAGCAATCCAGTAAAGCAGAGAGAAGAGACAGAAATATAACCATTAAGACTAAAGAACATCACTCGTAACATCAGGTTCAAAAAATAGCACAGAGAATAGGCAGAGATGAAGGGAAGGGAAGCCAGAACAGATTCTAAGGCGTCCGGAGCTCATCCAAACCAGGTCAAGAGGCTCATGCCAAATCCTAACCCTATCCCTACTCAGGGTCAAATTATTATCAACCAAGGGATGACTCACAGGACAAGTTTTAAACTCAGAGAACCAGGTTCAGTGGCACATGCCTGTAATTCCAGGACTTCGGGAGGCTGAGGCAAAAGGACTGTAAATTCAAGCCCAACTTGGGCAACTTAAAGAGACCCTGTTAAATAAATAAATAGATAGATAGGAGTAGAAATGTAGTTCAGAGTCAATGTCCTATGTTTAATCCCTAGTCCTGTAAATGAGCAAGTACCCTATATCTGATAAACTAAATGCACTTTCTTCTCTGATACAGATTTTGGATTCAGGAATTGAAAGACTACGTTGTACGTCTTATGTCTCATTCTCTATTTTATCTTATTTATTATTTTATATTTTACTTTATTTTTGTGGTGCTGGGAATCAAGCACCAGGCCTCTGCGCTGAGCTACCTCGCCATCTCACTTGAGACAGGATCTTCCTAAATTGCTAAGATGCCCAGGCTGGACTTTAAGTTGCAATCCTTCCACCTCCACCTTCCAGAATACTGAGATTACAAGCCTGGGCCGCAGGTCTCAGTGTACCTGTTCCTTGGAATAAAGTCCCTCCTTATGTTCATGTAGACAGGGTGACTATGGCTTGGCTCCAGAGAAAATGGGGTAGATTTGTATGGGCTCAAATGGAGGACTTATTATTCAGTTATATTTAAAAAGTTCAAACCTTAACTAATTTTTTTCAGCAGACTGGTCAAGTCAAGGAAGAAACACTTATCAAAGTTTTGTGAGCTATAAAGGTAAGTAAGAAACAAAACAGACGTGATGGATGAAATCAGGACTTTAAAATGCTTTTGTTCATAGACACTTTTGTTCATAAACTATTACATGTTTTCTGAACTTGACAAACCGCAGTATGGAGGTCAATTCAGTTGTTTTGTGCCTTTTACCCTTACCATTTGTCTTAGTTATTTTTTGTCACGGTGCCTGAAGACCCGACATGTACAACTTTAGGAAGGAAAGGTTAGACAGGCGAGGTGGTCAGAATGGGAAGAAGTCATGAATCCATTTCATATGAATGACACTAAGAGTTCTCAACAGATCAGTTGTTTTGTACTGAGGATGCATGAACACCAGATGAGGAAAGATGTTAAAAAAACTTTCAGAATCTAAAAATTCCATATAAACATCCTATATTATTATTCTGAACATTTTTGGTAAGTGGCAAAAGCTCAATTTTTAGTATCAATGAAAAACTCATTTACAAGTTTCTGAATATTCTGGAACTTTGTAGACTTAAAACCTATACTTATAAATTGAATCTGAATTAGTTTCAAGGGTCTCTGACTAATCTAAACCTTCTCAAAACCTTGCTTCAAGCATGTTGCTCCAAGTATTTCCTGGACTCCTCTGGCCCACGCTAGAACTCCCAGGGATTTAAAGAAAGTGTGCTGTTGATAGCAAGGAGAGAGAGATCATCATTTAATCCCTTTACTTAGATTTCTAGAACCACTGATTTGTAGAAACTGAGTAAATAAATCCAAGTTTTGTTAATTTAAAGAAAGAATCAGTGCTGTGTGATCTGACTTTCTTGTGGATTAGCAACTGTCCAATATACAACTCAAAAGAATAATACAATTAAAGAACAATTCAGAAGAATAGCACAAGAAGGTTAAAAAAAATCAAACCACTCTAAAGTAATTGTATTAGGAAGTCCCTGAGCAGAGTCCACTGACTTCAGTCCTGGTTCTTTTGTAAAACTCTGCAACCTTTGCTACTTCCCTCCTCTGAGAACTCATTTTCCCATCAGAATAGGTGAGTGCCAAGAAGTGAGTCTTTCGTCTTTTTCTTTTTTCTACCTGTACCCATCCTCGAGGTAATCTCATTGAGACCTTTTAACACCCTACCTGGGATCATGACATCCAAACATACATCTGCAGCCTGAACTCACCGTCGCTGATATTGCCTAATGCCAAAAGATGACAGGATTATAAAAGTTTCAATAGGGAACTTCCTTTCTCTCGAACAATCTTCAACAGGCAAATTATTCTCACAAAATGACTCTACTTTATTAGTTTAAGGAAATGGATTTGTAACTCCTAATTGTTCTGTCATTGGCTCTATATTTCTGCTAGGTCTGTCTAATCATTTCAGAAGATTTCTGGGAGAAGGCTAACCCAGTCTTTATGCATTGCCCCAGTATGTTAGGTCCGTGGACAGAAAACTGCAGAGAGGTTGCTGCTTCTCACTCACGTGTAATGGGATATTGATTTTCCCCCAACAGGGAGGCTCTCTCAAGAAATCAATACATCACCAGCAGCGAAGCAGACAGAGACGAAATGGGCGGCCTTGGAAGGGTAGGGCTATCACCCACAGATCTAAGGATGCATGGAAGATGGCAAACAAGGCACATCAAGGAAGGCAGAGCACCCCAGACTGGGAAAAAAAAATCAATACCGAAGACAAGGAAGGAAGAGGAGGGTGAAGGCAAACCTGTCTTAATGAGGAAATTCCTCCTGGAATGAAGAAGCAACCATTCCCAAGGGCGGAAGAAAGGGGAGATGACATTGGTTCTGGCAGATAGGACAGGGCCTTTTCTTTTTAGAAAGCTAAGGTAGAATGAACATAGGTGAATCGATCAATGTGAGCTTAATTCCCAGCTCTGATATTCATTAGCTGGCTTCCTGTGTGTAAGATACTTAAATCTTGCTGTTCCCACATTATAAACTGAGATAAAACAGTCTTATCATTAGAATAAAACATAATGATGATTGACATATATAGATTTGCAGACAACCGACAAAGAATCACAGCATAGGCATGTACTTATTTCCTATCCTACAAAAATTCTCCCAAAATGATATTGAAAAAAAAAACCAAAATCTTTCAGATAGAATGTTAAAGGGCGAGAGATGTAGCTTAGTGGTGGAGTTCAGGACTTGAGACTCAAGAAACACCAACTCGTGTGTTGACTGAGGTGGTGGGAGACTAAGAGTCTTTCGATATGGCAACCACCAAATCTTGCATCTCCACCCCAGGAGAGCTGAGTTCTTCTCCACAGGAAGGACCTCCAACAATCAGCATCTGTAAGTCCCTGGTGAGCACTAACCTAAGGAGAAGCCCACTTATCAATAATTAACATGACGACTCCTCAGCAAACCTACCTGTACACACACAATTTAGTATTTGTTTTAGATGATATTGCTCTTACATGTGAGTACCAAGTATCATCAGACATTCAAAAAGTACCAACCATCAAAATAAGACCAAAATAGCCTAAAAAGCAGTTCAAATAAAACGCACTATTTGAAAAACAGACTGTAGAAAAAAATGAATTAAGCCATTACTAAATACCCTTACATCATTATCCAAGAACAAACTGCTGGAAAAAGACAAACTAAGTACACAAAACACCTCTCAAGTCATAATTATGGAAATTCAAACTTATAATAAAAGAGTAACCAGTTTAATCAATGGTAAAATAAATACTACAAAGTGTTGAAAATAGATGAAAAAAGGTAGGTTCATTGACTGAGCTGAGGAGTTTACCCCAAATCAGGAAAAACAGCAAGAAAATGAAAGGTAGAACACTATCAAGTAAAAAATGTTTCTCAGCGCATGAACTGCTATGTGGAAAGGACTGATGGAGTTCAGAGCAATAAGTGAGCAGTGGTCCATATAGAGCTTGTGCAGTTACAGGGTGTGCAATTACAGGTTACCAGGTTACAGGAAGTCAAAACCACTGAAAAAGCCACCCCTGGAAGCGAAAACCACTTCCATACAAAGCCTCAAAAATCCAAACGGCATGTCGAAACGGCAATGCCAAATGTTACAATGTTACACTACAGTTGAGCAATGCATTCAACCTGTAAGATGACATCACTTGAAACCTAGCATCCTGACAACCAAAACTGTGTGAGCCTTAAAAAATACATGCTTAAGATATCAAGGATGCCAGAACGCCCATGCAGCTTACCCGAAGCACCTGCAGAGAAATCAGAACACCACAAAGCTGGGATCCCGGGAGCAGGTAATCTCACACAGCAGAATGGTAAGGAAAGCTCCGGGGTCACAGTAAACGGTGTGCTCACTGAAAACAAACGGGATGTGAAAAATAGAGTACTCGGCAACGAAGCCCACCAAGCCCGGAGGATTTTCAATGGAACTGATAATATAGAACTGGAAGACTATTAAGAAATGAAGATTCACTGACAATAAACACGGATGGCAAATTATGTGTGTGAGGTCATGTTTTTCATGTCAAACAACTTGAGTCATAATTTTTAAATTGTCATTCAATTAAAAAAAAAGTGATAGGACTCTACTGGCAAGAAGCTGTTAGAGAGAAATCATGTAGGAAGGTTAAATCCTCATCTAGTCCAGCTGTTGTAATAATATGAGACCACTGTTTACTTTGACACATGGAAATAACACTAGAGAAGAAGTGATCAGAATCGAGAGAACTAGGTTGTCATTCTAACTCTGGTCCTTGCCAACCATACTGTGTTAAGGAAATCCTGGAATTTCTCTAAGTCCTAGTTTCATGTAAAATCGGAATAGTAACTTCTGTTTCTTAAGAGTTTATGAGAAGTAAAACAAATAAGGTACTTAGGACAAGTTCTAGCTAAGAGTGAACATGCATTTTATGCATGTAATATTTTTTAACCAGGTTTAAGACTTTGTAGGCCTTGTGTGGACAATTTTCTGATGAATCGTGATGGCAAATAACTGCAGTAGCAACACGTTTTGCTAGACATCTTAGAACAATGATGGAAAGCTTGCATGCTTTAAAAGGAAGAAAACCCAGTGTTTCTTGGGAATGGTTCCAAATGCTGTGCTGTGCAACATCTATTAACAAAAGAGTCCTTCTCAGCGGTCCCTTTGAGTCTTCTCCTGGAATTTCTCACAACCTCAATGACCCTAATTAAACATCAGGGAGCTACTTCATTCTCATGTAGAGGAAACAGCTTCTCCAAATTTTCTCTTCTACGAGCCACCAATTGTTACGGACATTCATACTAGGTATCTGTTTCTTGGGTTTTCTTCCAGGAAACTGTAAACTTTTTAATGAGAAGAAACTGTGCCCTTCACTAGGGTTATGCCAATATTTAGCAAAGTGCCTACACTAGCAAACTGCCTACACTAGCAAAGTGAATTCACACCATTGAAGGAATACTCAGCTTAGACAATCATCTGAAGTTCTCCCTGGAGCACTGTTTATTAGTAAAGGAAAAGACAAATATGACAGCCAGTGTGTGTGGCTCAAATGACAACAGATGAAAGAAAAGAGAGACCCATGAGAAACAACGTCAGGAGCAGAATGCTGCTGTTCTGTGGTCCCAGAGGGTAAAGGTGAAAGAAACCAGATGCTCAGACCCACAGGCGAATCTCCAGGCCTGGACCTTGCAGTGCCCAGTCCCGGACGGGGGGCATCAATGGGAAGTTTGCTTCCCTCATCTTTTACCCTGTCCACACAGCAGGGCACTCCCATTTCCACGCTGTGCATGAAAAAAGTCCCATAATATTGAGTCCTTCTGGGAAATACAGCAGTAATTTAATTTTTCTGTGTCTGCAGGGTTCTCAAAGGACAGAAACACCCACAAAAGAGTAAAGAAAAAGACAGAGAAAGCATCTCCTGAAAGGGTTCCTGAAAGGCAGAGCAACACACAGCCCTGTTCCATGTGATGAACAGCGACCAAGTGATCATTCACTGTACCAAAGCCTTTGTGTTGGGGGATGGCCAAGAATGCCCATCGGGAAGGGAAGGGGCCGGCACCACGAGCAAATAATTTAAATGTAAAGTGTTCACGGACAAAAGGGACCACCTAAGTGAGTAACAGACGATGCTTATGCTGAGGCATTAAGGAAAAGTGAGAGACAGGTGCATGGAGGCAGGAGGATAGACCAAGGTCAACAGAGGTCTTTGTGGAGCTTAGCACAACTGTTCCACAAACAGCGGCTGCTCAGGCTGCTCAGGAAAGAACCGTTTCTGAAGGAAGACAAAGCTGGTTATATGGTGTCTGACTTTGATGTCTGTGTGTGAGATCTCCAGCCACAGGACTGTGTTTGCAGAAAGGTGATGAGTTAAGCGAATCTGGGCTAGAGATAAAACACAGCCAATACTTCAGTGGGTGGTCTTGTCCAGGATTCCTCTGAAATCTGTGAGCAATCATTGCATGTATGTAAATTGCTAAAAAGAGGTCTACAATTTACTAGATTTTGGTCACCTTCTAGGTGATTCAGACTTACTGCTTGCCTTAGTTACTTCCTCACTGCTGAATAGAATACCTGATATCCACAGTTTACAGCGGGAAGGTTTATTTAGCTCACAGTTTCAGATGGTCTCTCTCAGTCCATTCAGAGGCAGCCAGCAAAGATGAAAGCACATGGCAGAAGGATGCGGCACAGGACCGCTGCCCACAGCACGGCTGGCAGGAAGCTGAATGAGTAAGGAGCTAGTTGATATCTGGAGGGTAGGACAAAGGCCAGAGCTTTCCAGGAAGGAGCTATAACAATGTTTTTTCCTACTTTTTAATTAGTTCAACATTTCAGTTGTGAACCCCACAAGTCAATCATACGCACCTGAATGCTCTGCCTTGGGCATTCCCTAATTTCAGTAAACTGACACAATCCCTTCAGGTCAAAGCTCAGGCACCACCCCTTCAGGCCAAGCCCCACCTCCCAACAACACACGGTTTCATAGGAATCCCACCACATCTGAATACATGAGCCTTCTGGGGGATATTCCAGACCCAAACCACAACACTGCCGATTCTAACAACACTACGAGGCATTACCCACGTCTTCCATGGTAAAAAGAAGTTCCTTGTCATCAAAACAGATGCCCGAAGTCACACAGCTTTGTGTGGGATGCAAGGTTCTGACACTTATCCTGCAGTTTCTACCACAGCCAAGGCCTCCCTCTTAATGATCCTCAGTGCTTTTCCTCATTCTGTGGACTCATGAAGATCCTAGAACCTGGGTCTAGCTGGGAAAAATCTTGTTTTTTGGAGGCCAGAATGATGTAGCCACTTTCTGGCCTCATCTCTACACAATGACCCGTAATCAAAAAGAGAGGATTGGGTGTGTATGGCCATATGGTTTGGATTGATGTCTAAGTTCCTGGCTTGTGCCCATGTGGGTGGGAGAAATAAAACCCCTTAGAGAAATCTACAGAGGTAGGACTTGTAGATTTGTAGAACCTCAAAAAGCAGAAACAGAAGGGAAAGGAGCGCCGAACAGAAAGAACAGCATGTGAAAGGTGGAGAGGTAAGAGCACTGAAAACGCTACAGTAGCTGACGGGTGGTCTGGGTGGGAACAAACAGGGCACAGCTCAGCTGTGCATCAAATCGAGCCTCTCGGCATAAACCTTCAAACCGAGAATCTTTAATAGACTTGGATGCCTAAGTCAAAAATCCGACTACTTTCTAGTAATCATACAAAAATCAAGGAACAATTGCACTGAATTTTTCTTAAATGAAAAATAAATAAGTCATAATGACTCTTTTGCAACTACTGACCTTTCTTTACAGAATTTGGAAAATTCTAGTAAAAAGCATGGTATCTGGGGCTTCTCATCTGATGCAGTACTAAACTGTGGGCCAAGTAATTCATTGCTGGGACTGGGAGGGGGTGTAGGTGTGCTGTGTCATGGTGAATGTTAGGCAAAATGCAGAGGTAGGCTCTCCGGTCTTTACTGATTTGGTATTAGGAAGACCCCGCACCCCAAGCAGTTGTGACAACCAAGCGTATCTCCACACAGTGCTACGTTGTTTTTTTTTCCCTGATAGGATGAGGGAGGGGGAGTCACTCCCACTGAGACCACACTGAGACAATGCCAAAAATAATCATCAAAAATGTATTTTGTCATACCTCTTGGGCCTGTTTTTTCTCACTTTTAGAGGAGGAGTTGGGAGCAGGACAGGGAGCGGGAGTTCTCCTGCTCCTCTTTGAGAAATAAGAATGCTTTCAGGACTGTCCTCATGAGCCCTCGAGAGGGAAGAAACATCTGGAAAGTGGCCTGGCTTATGTCTGAGTCCACTGGTGTTTGAATTCTGAGGACCCCTTACTTCTAATTTACAATGACCCTGCAGCTTTTTTCTTTCTAAATTTAATTTGGCCCAGTGAAATCTGGCCTTAGGCCTGACAATGGAAAGGTAGAAACAATATACCTACAAAAAAAGAAAAAAGTCGACTGTCTCACGTATTCCCTACAAGTAAATGTCACAGACACAAGCTCAGAGACGAAGAGAGGACAGGTAACGGACAACAGCTGGAGAAAAGGTCCACATAAGCAAAAATCTTGTTCAGTCCCTCGAAACATTACAACAAGCTCACCTGTTTTTTATTTCCTGGAAGACCTATGCATACCCCTGAGTCTCTCTCATTGGACTTTAAGCTTCCAGACATCAGGACCACATTTTGCCCATCCAGCTATCCCTCATCTGCCATGGGTGAATTACTCGATAGATACCTGTCACACAAGGCCACGCAGGAGAAAGTTGCATGATGGTACCATGTGGTGGCCAGGTGGACAACCTGTACTATTAGCACATCCGTCCTAAAATCTCAACTATGCTTCACACCAGCAATGAGACCTTCAACCAGCCACCTACACTCTTTTTTGCCAATACGTATTAGTCCACTACACTTTAAAATCTAAACTATTCCCTTTGTTAGCAAAGAGGGATATTAGCAGTACCGCTCTCACAAGCTTGTTCCAAGCATGAGCTGGCACATGCCAGGCCACTAGCACCATGCTTGGCTAAGGAGAAGCTGCTCTGATCCTAAGACCTCAGGGAAGCATTTATAAAAGTACAGGGTTACATGGAAAATAATTCAGGATTTGCACATCACAAGGTATAGGGGGCAGCCCTACAAAAAAGACAAAAGTTGACTGTCTCACCCATTCAGGACATAGGACTTAGGGACAACTATATAGCTTTGTAGTTTTATCTCTGCATTTCAATAAAATTTTATTTATAAAACATAGATAAGGCCATCCTTGACCTGTAGGCCAAAGATTGCTGACACTTGTTGTAAGGCACCTACATTTTAATCATTCATAAGTAGAACTCAGGAAAGACCCTTGAATGAGATAGTGGCCACAGCAAAATGATCCCTAGAAAGCTGAATTTTCACGGTGTGCAAAGACTGGACAGAAGGAACCTATGCTCTAGGCTATGGAAACACAGTACTCCAAGCTGCGGCTACATCCCTGGATGGCCCATTCCTATTCTCCTAAAATATCTTAGTCACAGTTAGACCTCACATTCTCTAGTCAATCATAAACACAGACCCAGAGAATCTTGGGAGCACTAATTAGTTAAGGTAAAAATATAAATGTTACTTTTCATTTACAATGACCCTTAATCAGAAGAGTAAGCTGAGTTTGAAACTTGTGATTAGATTACTCTCACCTTCAGCAAATTATTTTCATTTTTCATGTATGACAGTAAGAACCTGTCAGAAGCAGTAATTCTAAAAGCTGTATTACAGACTAGTGGTCATTATGAGCACTGATGGTGACTTCTGAACACAGCAATATTATTGACTTTAAACTCTGTCTTCTAACTTTGTTCTATTTTTAGATTTCAGAATAGTGTCTTCCCATTATATCCTTAAGTACTATCATCTCTAACCAGATCAAGTAAAAATACAAATTTAAATGTGCTGTGGCAAGTAATGTCAGCACAGCCACATACTACAGCCCCATCTAAAATCTTTGAAAGATGATGCCTAAAACTTGAAACCTTGATTTTTTATAATGACGTATTAAGAAAAGGAAAAAGCACCTGGGTTTGAACAGAGAATTGGCTTAACACACACGGTTCACCACACACAACTAGAAACATACATCGCTCAATGCGAAATATGTTAATCAATGAATGCACAAGAAAATTTAAGAATTTTCTTCATAAAAATGAAAATCATCAAGGATATCCTGCTACTTTACTTAACTATAAAAGAATTTTAAAAATAAGTTGCTATACTTAATCCACTAAAGACTGAATTAGAAAAACTACATACGCATACCCAAGTGCAATTATCTATGCATTTCCAGTTTATATAAAATGCATTATGTTTTATAACTAAGTATTTTTCCTTGAAGCCGATAAAATAAATGATGTGTGATACTACCCTTCAAGCAGCTTCCAGAAGACTAGCCAAGTTAATTGCTGCATATTTCAACTTACAGAGCAGTTACAAAAAAAAAATGTGCTCACTAAACTTGATGAAACACAGAAAACTCACTCTGCAGAAAGAACTCTAAGCCAACACTCCCACCATTTTTTCAAGTATTAGACATAGCCAAAAACATGTAGGAGCTGTCCCATGGTGTAATCTCATTTTTGGAAGAGACCAAAAAGTAAAATAAAAAGCATGGTTTCTAAGACACATCATTATTCTGAAACCTCTCTGTGATTATACAGCACAACTTTTGAAAACCTTTATCAGTACATGTTCCTGGTACATGACAACAACATTCACTCTGGACATGTACACATTAACATCCTAAGCATTTTTATTTCTCCTATTCCCTGATCTCTGGCCTCGAAACATTCCCAGATACGGATTTTCAAACAGTAAAATAAGGTTTATTTTTTTAAAATGTTAGAATAAGAGAAATAATATAGTAGCTATACAGCTTGAGGGAAGCTATGCATGACTCAACTGTTTTTCTTTAAAATAATAATGTCTATTTTACAGGGTCATGATAATGAGTGAATAAGTAAATACACATAAAAATTTTGCAGAAAGTGAATGCACAGTAAACAACAAGAGACAGAGCTGATGTTATTACTGTAGAGTCAGAATGCACGTTTCAATATTACAGTGCTATGACATAAGGAAAGTGGTGGTTTAATTTGGTTGGTTCGAGTGTAGTGCAATACCCAGAGTAATGTACCTTCTTGTTTTTAAGGCACAGAAGTTGAAGCCGGCTGCTTAAAAATGAATAGCAGAGTAAAGTGAACGGAAGTTGAATAGCTGGTAGAATTATGCATAAGTCTAGAGGGACAGCTACAGCCTGACTTTCAAGAAGAAAATCAGTCCCCCTGGGAAGAGTCCCAGTAGGAAACTGCTTCCAGCTCCTGCCCAAGGGTTGGCCCGTTATCTTCGAAGCTCCACAGAGCGCACCTAGCACACATCTCCCCCTCAGTTTGACAGTGACTTTGTTTCTCCAGCACGAGACTGCAAACTGGGTTGTCTCCTACAACTGGCTTCTGCAGTTTTGCCTTTTTTCATCAAGTGTGCTCACTTCCAATCCACACAACCAGGGGAATCTAGGTCATGTGTCTGTGCTCAGCTGCAAAGGGAAGTAAAAGAGGGAAGTTTTGTGGGTTCTTCTAGGCAAGCGAGTTGGAAATCGCCCAAAGATAATAAATATCTTTAAAAGTTGTTGCCAAAATACACTGCAGCATGAAACGCTCTTTCACCTAAAAAAATCTAACAGCATCTCAGAAAGAACCAAACTGGGTAGCTCTTTTTCTCAGCGGAAGGATACACATCTACACTTCTTTCTTTGGCCTCAGCAGAGTCCACAATCAAGAAGAATTTAATGTAAAAACATAAGATAGCTTATTTCCAGGGTACTCACTGTTCTTAGAGCATTCTAAGGTGTCACCGTTAGTTGGACAGCAAAAGCCAAGGAAGTCCGTTAGGAGTCAAGAAACTTCCTTCAGCAAGTTAGATTCTCATTCCCTCCTTTCACAAAGGCTCGGCTAGGCCGGCCACTTTCCAGCTGCACTGGTACCGCCAGGCAACCTATTTCTGAACCTACGTGAGGTTCGGCACTTTAACAGTACCACAGAGGAGATACTTCCCCCAGCGTGCAGCTGCTGTGGGCAACAGGGCAGGGCAGAGAAGTAACCGAGACTAGGACATGGCCTGCAGGGACAGAGGATATATATATATATATATATATATATATATATATATATATATATATATATATGTGTGTGTGTGTGTGTGTGTGTGTGTGTGTGTGTGTGTGTGTGTGTGTGTGCGCGCGCACGCGCACGCGCGTGATCAGACCTGTTGTATCTAGAGATCAGACCTGCTGTATCTAGGGACTGCATACATCCTAAAGGGTAACTGTGGTTAGAGAGGAAATCTCAGTCTCAACACACAGAAGCTCTAGAGTGTATTATGAAGACTTGACTAGTACACAAGAATACATAATTCATTATTACTAAAGAGGATAAAACAGAGGGAGCTCCTTATCAATACGGTGAACATATGAACATATATTACAAATCAGGAGTGGGAATGTTATTAATATTTTAGGATAGCAGGTGGAAACCAGGACTGCTTTAGACACATTGAGAGAAAGGGCCAACCTAGTTACACATTAGTACCTAGAGAACCCACAGGTAAAGTGGTTTTTTTTAAAGCTAAAAAAAATTTAAAAGTTGATAATAAAAGAAAACCTGATTAGGAAAGACTGCTCCTCTTTTCGCTTTCTTTCTTAGCTTTAATGTTGGAAGAAATAAAGTGAAAACACAGAAATATCAGCAATCCATCCTTCTTCCTTTTTCCTTCCTTCCTTCCTTTCCTTCCATCCTTCTGTCCTTCCTTTCATGATACTGATGTTGAATCCTAAGCCTCCACAGTAAGCTGTATCTACAGCCCATTTTCATTTTTAGTTTTTAAGACAATGTCTTGCCAAGTTACCCAGGCTGGACTTGAACTTGTGATCTTACTTCAGCCTCCCTCAGCCCTGGGATTATAGGCCTTTACCGCCAGGCCTGGATATATATATATATAAAATCTCAATTCACTAATTGGTCATGATCTACCACGACTGTTGTAGTAATAGCAATAGGTGGGAAGTGGTCATGGAAAGTTACTCCAGAAGCTGGAAGAATAAAAGAGTGAGTTTTGCTCAGCAGGCAGGCCAATGGCCAGAGGAGGACGGTTTCCATCAAGAGCTCCTCTAATGCTCTTCTAATGGTGGTATCAAAGAAGGCCAGGCTGCTGGTGACAGCCAGTGGATGCCTACAGGCTGTACCTCTAGAGAAAAAGCCAAGGGTTGTGGCCTTTAGACCTTTGGTTCAAATGATGTTTCGGAAATACGAAAAACAAAGGAAATCAGATTCAGATCACCAGCCTCATTACGATGTCACTCAAGAACAATATAACTGTTCACAAAGTCAAGAGAAAGCTATCTCTGAAAAATACTCTCTGGTCTCAATGTAAGCAGAGAAGGATGCTACAGCTGTCTCTAAATTCTGCCATTTTAGCTGCAGGGAAGAGTTTGCTCCAGGACTTAGCAAACTAAGTACTGCAGTTATCTTCAGAAAGTCAGCAGAGTTCTGCCACAGATCCTTCAACAGTTCATCATTTTGCAGAGTCAATGTTGCAGGACTGTTCCCCAGCTCCCACGGCTGACTCTGCATGCCAGCCTGGCCTGGAAAGCTGCCTTCATGGGGACATTCAGAAGGAGAACCTGGGTAGCAGCAAGTTTGGGGGGAAAAGGTGACAGATGTGGGTTCCACCTTTTGGTCATGTGAGCTTGTAAAATTGCACACCCCATCTCCCACACTGCAGAAAGCTCACCCAAGCTCACACTTGCGGGGTTTTGAAGGATCAGAACCCTACTGTCTAGGAATGAGGGTCAGCCAGGCCCCCATGACAACCAACGTCATGTCATGTCTCTGATCATGTAGTTTGACGCGGCAACAACTAAACAAAGAATGTCATTGGGAACTGAAAAGACGTGTTGAAAAGTTTCTTTGGCCACAGCTATTTCAACCCTCCCCACAGTTCCTATAACTCTTTCTCTCTCTTTTTTTTGTAAGTTTTCACTACCAAAACATTATATATTTTACTTGTACTGCCATGACAAATATAAGTTTATGCCTCCTCCGTGCCCTTGTTTACTTGTCTGGCACATCGCAGATACACCATATTTTTTGAATAAAAATAAAAAACTGACCCTCCCGCAGATAGCATTTCATGAAGTTTCCCCTTAAAATGAAAAGTCATCATTTGAGAACACAAGTTCTCCAACACCTTCCTCCCTCTCTTCTATGCCTGGAGGCTTCTGAACGGGAGAGTGACTCTGAAAGAAAGGGATTTAGGGAAAATGAAAATGCTATGGAGTGAAGTTGACTGTGTAGCTCAGAAGAAAAGTGAATGACATTAACAGGTGAATGCACCTGCACTTTGCAATTCACACCAAAGAAGAAAACATTCTAGGCCAACATTCAAGACAGAAAATCAGACTATAATAAAATGCCTTATTTGTTCAATTCCCATAACTTAATCATATCCGGGTTTTGCTCTACTTGTCTCCCTTTACAACAATAAATCCTTCAAATAGATGAGCCAAAAACACTTTATGTCAGCCAAGGAATTGAACAGGATCGGGGACTATGTTCTGAAACAAAGGAAGAATCCTAAGAAATAGAGGAAAATACAATTTCCAAACGACAGAGGAGGGAACGCACGCTGCAGTCCTGGAGCCTTAGAGGGCAGTCAGGACAGAAGGGAACTAACTTTCCAAACTTCCAAACAGGAGCCACTCAGATGGGGGAGCCTGCAGGGTGAGGAGGGAGGTGTCAAGTACAAAGGATTAAGGTGTGATATGCATACACCCCGATTCCCCAAGATGAATGTAATTATCATGTATCACAAACATACACTAAAGAAATAATAATTATGGGGAATGAAGACCAAACACAAGGGCAGCAGAATGCTGGCACAGGGAGGTGGGCGTGGAGATTCCATGTGGGATCTGTTGCCACAGAAGTGGCACCACTACTCTTCTCAATTCCTAGCGCCTTCAATCTAAGATACTGATAAATCTTTCGGTTTCCATTACTCTAAAGTAGCTTTTTTTTTTCTCCACTCCTTTCAGCCACCATACAAGGCAAAGCCATGCCATTTTCCCTTAAGAAAATATAAAACATGTAATGCTTAAAGCTGGGAAAACATTACTTTCCTTTTCTACTAATTATTTCACTGTGGTCAAAACCTTCAAAAAACTTCTCTTAATCTTTTTTCAGTATATAGTACCTTATCATTATCTATGGCCATTCTACTGTGTAATGACGGTCACCTGCCTGTTTTGAAGAATGTCCATTCAAATTACAGATTTATACCATTTTCTAAGATTCTGCTCAATGTTCACAAGAAAACACAAGCATGAAGTCCACAGGGGAAGACATAACACCTGCCTTATTCACCGCTAACGCTCAAGCAAACAGGGCTGAGCCTCTGCAAAACAATTGGCTGGATGTGCCAGTTGCCCAGAGTCAACCATTACCCAATGTCCTCATGAATTATAAAGCACTAACATGTACCTCGTATACACGTCAACCAAAACATAAATTAATATTTAAAATTTACCATGAAAGTTTTGCTTTATCTGACCCAGAGATTTTAAGAAGAATGTAAGTAAAAGCCAAGTGAGGTAGCACAGAACACCACACAGCTACCGGATCAGACGCAGCGTGAGGCTCAGTGGGAAGCACACAGCCCTCACCAGGGCACACAGGATCCCGATCCGCCAGGCCCACCTATGCCCCACGTTGTGTGACTTCTCTGCCCCTGGGGAGGGTTAGCAATGCCAAGCCATGTAACCTTCTCCACACTCGATTGCCCGGCCACCACTGTTTCAGTTCTGCAATGCCACACTTCTGTGTTATTGTCACCTTTTCAATTCTAGGGCACAGTACAGTTCTCAGTATTCAGGTGGGAGCAGCTCATTTCTTTCATGAGCTACAAAATCATACTTAGCTAACAGGGTCTGTGAGAACTAAATGAAAAACGGATACAAACATGCCTAGCACATGGTAAGCACTTGAACACTGAACATAGTTATCAGCTGTTATCAACATAGCCAACCAAGTACACGTGGTTTTGCTCCCTGTGTCACAACACCTTTAAGTGTGGGTCATAATTTCGGTCCTGCCCAATCATTGCCTTCAGACAAGAAAGAGCTTGAAGATTTGAGGGACAACGAATCACTGGACAGACACACAGTGTTGCCATTGCAGGAGTGATATAGTGGTCACAGCAACACGGTAAGCCTTTCTGTCAATGCCACACTACCTTTGCTGACGTTTCGAACCATCCCACGAATCCATGCTCCTTGCAGAACTGGTCCATCTTGAGGCCGTTGTTCAGTAGCACATCCTTCCCCTGGTCACATTTGTTAGCCAACAAAACCACCGACACCGGCTTGCCATTGGGGAGGGTTAGCTTTGAGTCCAAATCATTCTTCCACTTCGCCACTGCTTCAAACGTCGCCGGCCTGGTGACGTCGAAGACAATAAACGCACCCATGGCTTCTCGGTAATAGACTCTTGTCATATTTCCAAATCTTTCTTGGCCTGTAACAAAATGAAAGAGAATTCAAAACCTACTGAAATTGGAAGGTGAATTATACATTAGTACCTCATAAAACCTCCAGTATGAGCGACCACTCAGTAATGAACTTTATAGCTTATCTTTAAGGAATGAGATAAATATACAATTATTTGTCTTGGCTCTTGTTCTTTGAGTACAGATGGGAATTTATTTTTTAACAAATATTTATTAAGTACTGGGTACCATGTAATGATCTACAACTGTGCTAATGCAGGATCCTGATAAGCACTCTTTACGTTTCATTTGAACGTGACTATTTATATAAACCAAAACTACAGAAAATCTAAAATTTAGTTCCTCAGTCACACAACATAGCAATATCTCACGTGGGCTGGGGGCGCCTGCATTAGATGAAGCCAGTATTAACATCGGCGTTAATACAGGACGTTCTGTGGGTAACACAGTTCTGAATTCTTGGAATTCAACAATTAAAACATGAAAATCCTGTTGTTAAGGAACTCACATTTTAGTGGAAAGGCAGATTAAGAAATTACGTGGTCAAACCGTAGTTAATTTTTTAAAAATTATGAAAGTCAAGGGCACAGTGCCATTAATTACCCTCAAAATATTCCCTCTAGCTCAGACACGTTTCTCCCATCATTCACGTCACCTTCTGAAGCTGTTCTGGATGTCCTTTTACACGGGTGTCTTTAGCGGGGCCAACATGGCTGCCCGGATACCCTGGATCGATTCCAGTGTTTACTTTTCATAACCGTGTCGACTTTACAGAAGCCGTGAATTTACGCCAGACCCAGTGAATAAGATAGATGCACACACATCCCCACCACAATGGTTTTATTTGGCGAAAATTGCCATAAAAGTTTGAAATAAACATAGGGCAAAAAGACAGCCATGAAAAGACACAAAAGAGGACTTCCGTAACTGCTCCAGAATGCAGCACAGATGATGAGGTGAGTGAGTTCAAAGTGAAGTGGATATTTTGAGGGGGATTACTGGCAATGTCTCTCTTACTGGAATAATTTTTTTTTTTTTCCTGAACTCGCTAGGTAGCCCAGGCTGGCCTCAAACTCACAGCAATCCTCCTGCCTCTGGCTCCCAAATGCTGGGATTACAGGCGTGTGCCATGATGCCTGGCTCCCGTGATACTGGGGAATCAAACCCAGCAAACCCAAATCTTCCACTTGTTAGGCAAGTGCTCTAACATCTAAGCTGTATCCGTAGCGACAACACTGTTTTCTGAAACCTCAAAACAAGTTATACAACATATCCTATCCACTGTAATACGGTTATCTCTATATGCATTCTTCTTATATTTGATTCACTATATTCTATGTCTTAGCATTTTGTTTCCTTCGAAGAATATTTTTAAAAGCTTAAATACCACTATAAATGGGATATACAGGGGCTGAGGTGTAGCTCAGTGGTTAAAATGCTCCCCAGCAAGTGTAAAGCCCACGATTCGATTCCCCAGCACCACATACACTGGGTGTGGCGGCCCACTCCCAGAATCCCAGCCCTTTGGAGGCTGAGGCAGGAGGACTGCTGTGTGTTCCAGGCCAGCATGAGTTACACAGTGAGTTTAGAAGCAACCTAGGCTACAGAATGAGATCTTCTCTTAAAACAAAACAAAGCAAAAAAGAAAAAAGAGAGGGCTGGAGAAACAGCTCAGCAGCGAAAGAGCTTGCCTAGCAAAACCTAAGTCAAGCGCCAAGTACCCGAGTTCAATTCTCCAGCACCACACAAGCTGGGTGCGGTGGCACACACACACACCCGTCATCCCAGCACTCAGGAAGGCTGAGACAGGAGGATCTTAAGTTTGAACCCAGCCCGGGCAAATGTGTGACTTAGTGAAAATAAAAAATGGGTTGGGAACGCAGCTCAGTGTGAAGGTCCTAGCCCTGAGCCCCAGCACTTTCCTCTTATACATCCTGTGAAGCTGGCAAGCTTAGTAAAATCTTGAATAATTTTTTTTAATTTAAATATTCACTTATTTTATCACATATACCAAAATGACATCTAAAATCTATTTCAATTAAAGGTAATAAAACTAACTAGAATTATATATTTACTGTCAGAAACATGATTTACATAATTAAAAAGTTTTAATTAGCATCCTCAGTTTTTACTTTTCTTTAACTTTTGTAAATTTGTTATTTTGTAGTTGTAGAGATTAAGCTCAGGACCTTAAGTGTGCTAGGTAAGTGGTCTAAAAATGAGTTACATTTCAGACCAATACCCTTATTTCAAAGTAAGAAAACAGAAACAGAAAACGTAAATAACTTGCTCAAATTACACAAAAGGTAAGCTTGCTGAATCAGAATTTAAACAGTGGCTGTTTGACTCCAGCGCTAACAGCCACTTGCTAACACACAATACTTGCCAAATCAGAATTCAATCCTAAACTGTATGACTCCAGAGCTGACAGTCACTCGCTAACACTCAATTCTTTCAACAACTTAACCTCAGTCTTGTCTTATCTCTTGGCACTGATGTACCAGAAGTGACTCATTGGATACAACTGAACAGATGTTTACTGGACATCTGAAGGCACGATGACAGACTCTGGGCTTCCCACTCAGAATACACCAACAACCTGGATGCTTTCTACACTTGAGCAGGCTACAATCGATTGGATGAGGAAAGCCCTCTGACAATGCAAACATAAATAGTCATTAATGAATTAATCAAACTTTAAAAAAGAATGACAATTTGTTTTGGAGTTAGCTGTAATTACCTGGAATCACTTTGGCTGTTCAATTTTTCTAAGTGAATTTTGGCAAGTTCCTTAAACACTCTGAATTAAAATTTTCATTTGCAAAATGTCGGTAAAAATGTGAACCACAGGATCATCCAAAAGTTGAAATGAATTAACACACAGAAAGCACTCAGTATAGTTCTCTAGAACCTGTAAATTGAAATTTCAGATTTCCCTCCCCTCTTTTAGCATGTTAAAAATGAAATGGAAAAAAATTATAAAAATATAGACCTTTTTCATAAACAGGTGACCAACCAATAAGAAATATTTCAGCTGAGTTAACAAAAAAGTCAATAAAACCTATTTTAATTCTATCAGTGGTGGCTGAAATAGAACTAGCGAAGACTGACTGAGCTTATATTTTTGGAATCCAGAGTCCTAGAAGTGCGTTACCAGACACTAAATAAATGACCCCATGAAGAAGAGGGCAGCTGAAATGAAAAGACGCTTCTCAGAAGACGGACAAATGACCAACAAGCTTATGAAGAAGTGTTCTCATCACTGGCCATCATAGAAATGCTAATAAAAACAAAGAACAACAGATATGAAGATGTGAATGAAAATGGAGCAGCCTTGAGGCAGTAATCCTCAGTGAAATGGACCAAACACAAAAGACTGACTAAAGACAGGTGGCCCTTTCATGAAATTCACAAAAATAATGGCACAAAAAAGCCCCAACACTGAGTGACAGGGTGGAGAGAGGCAACCTTCAGCTATGAAAGGGGTGAACCCCTGAAAAAAGGTGGGCACAGAGGCTCACTGATTCCCCAAGCCCCTACTCTCTAAAGTGCTACAGAACCTGGAACTCATGTATATGTAAACTTTAAAAATAATAATAAATAAAATATATTAGTCACATAGAAAAATTTTTAAAATAGAGCAGGAGAGTCAAGAAGAAGGGAAAGAATTGTAATGGTAGCGTGATACATTTGAGCACAAAACGCCCAAGCTCAGTATGAATTTCATATAAACGTTAATAAAATGAGAAAAAATAAAAATAAATTTTAAAAAAGAAAATGTTTGTTTAGGAAATAGCCAATCAATGATGATTATATAGCACAATCTATATATTACAAAGTAAAATAGTAACTATTTTTGATAGGATAAGAAGGAGTGCTAATCAATTAAAAAAAGAGGCGAGCTGAAAAAAATTCTTTTTAAATTTGGACAATTCACATATGTTAAGTCATATAAAATCGTGCAAATTTTTAAGAAGTTAAGAGTGTGAGACTTTTTTGGAAAGAAATAATATGTTGAAACCGAGACAGACATAAGAAACTGCACATCAACATAACTTCACAGATACACAAACTTCGAGGACAAGGCTGTGGGAGTTAATTCTAATATAAATGAAAGAATTATTCTGTAGATTACGCTCACACCTGGCATGGTCAGTGATATGAAAGGGGTGAAGGACCCCTAAACACTTGGTAAAATGGATGAAAGTCAGCAGTTCCGGTCTACTACTCAGGCGGATGTCACTGGGAGCACAGACATCTTGCCAGCACCCGCACATGACCCTCCCATATCATCTCTTCCATAGGTAGTACCACAGAAACATTTCAAAATATTTCCCACACAGCGCTCAACTCTTATTCATATGACACGCAACCTAGATAGGCACTTTTGCTTTTCCCAAATGAGTTTGCAATTATTTTCTGTTTTCAAAAGCTTCTGATGCAAACAGTGCCCTCCCTTAAGAGCAATCAGGGTGGGCTGTGACATTTCAAAAAGACAGGGGCAGGAGAAAGCCCTCTGTGATCATTCAGAACTTCCAACAGCCTTGAGGCTTTCCTAAAGGATGTCTTATGATCTCTTTGAAAGATCTAATCAGATGGAGGACAAAGTCATGGGTTATTCAAAAATCTGCTTGTCCAGAGGTTTCCAGAGTACAGCAGGCAGCTCTCCAGAATAAAGATTTGTATTTTAATATACGATTAACAAACGGTCATTTTAAGGCTGGGGCAAAAAGCAATATATAATACAGTCTTATGCCTTCCAAGAGACTCAAGAAGGAAAACTTGTGTGTATGTGAGGGTGTGCATGTCAGATCCAACACAAGGAAAGAGCGGCTTGTTTCTAGAAAGAAAAGACCTTTGTATCTGCCGGTCACTGGGGTGGCCCGCTTGGAGTGCTTATATTTTTGGCATTCTTGCCAGCGGTCACATTCAGATCAGTGTTTCAAGCCTCCTACTTTATCCGTCCTTTGTCAGCTGACAGCTTTCTCTGCAGCTGCTCATTCAAGGAGTAGGAACCGTGTGACTCTTAGTTTTTACCTACTTATGGGCAGAGGGGCAGAGTAAGGACTTGACACACTTCCCCTCCGTGTATTTACTCAAAAAAAAAAAAAAAAGAGGCTAATTCAAAACCACCACCTTTGGCCTGAGATCAGTTGCTGGATACATATTTATTGAATAGCTGGATACTAATGAGGTCCAGGCTCTGGGCTTTGTGCTGGTAATCTGAAGGTTTTAGCTGGCAAATCTAAGTTCAGGAGATTCAGACAAGATGCCTGCACTGAAAATGATCCAGTTTACCACCAATGTTGCTTCTGTTAGTCTTTAATCACATCGCTTAGTAGGGTGAAGGCAGATCAAGATTCGGCTTCAGGCCCCATGGGGGACTAAGTGAAGAAGCCACGAGTTGAATCATAAAAGCCAATGCGATGGCTGCAGGAACCTTTCGACAACTTCATAGAAAAATGCACAAACATGAGGGTCAGGATAAGGGGGTCTTTGTCTTAATCATCTCAGACAGAACTGGGCAAGTCAGAGAAACTTTAAACGAATGTATTTCTCTCCCAGAGTCTGAATCTTCTCACGTGTTCGGTGAACTTGGGTGTGGCTGATCTCCAAGAGCCGTTCCTGCTCTCACCCCTTAGAGTAACTCGCTAACTGTGACTATCATTGCCAAGAGCCTAAAAGTTCCATTTCATGTTAAAAACTCAGATGAAAATATACCCAAACATCACAGCCATGATGTGTCTTCAGTGATATTTTTACATTGCTATTACTACTGTACAAATGCTTGTTCCGCCAGGAAGCAATTTAGGCTTCCCGGTGAACTGGACATCTTCTCCTACCACTCTGATCCTAACCAACGAGCTCTGGAATCTCAGATTAGTCATTTTACCATGCTGAGTCTCAGTTTCTTCACTGGTGAAATAAAAGAGCTATCCTGGAAAGTCTAAAATAATTCGTTATTGCTTCTTTTCCAGAGAGAGGAATCTAGTTCTCCACCTGCTACTGTCCTGTGTTCGCCAATCTGGCCACAGCGTCAACAAAAATACAAGCACCCAGAACGGTTGGGCAACTTCAAGTCTTCATCTTCCAACAATCTCACTCCCTCATCAGAAGGGTCCCAAATACCCCACCCATACCTCCCGAAGCGGCGCTCACTCTGCTCCTGTACTCTACCGCACTGCCTCTACTCCAGACCTATCCGTTATGGTTCCTCACCTGGAACTTTGCCAGTTCCCTAACTGTCCCTCATCACTCCTTTTCTCATCAGATAAGTGACTATAAGGATGAACACAGGTATTCAGACATTTGGCACCGGGCAGCATAAAAAATCACACTTAGTATTTATAGGATGCCCATTTCTAAGCTGTACGTCTTGTGTGTTGGCGTTGTGTGGGTGCCAGGAATCTGCATCTCTAGATGACACCACTGTATACTCTCACCTTATACCTTCCTTTTCCATTATAATCCTCTTTCAAGAGGTAAATCTCACCATTCTGCTCAACGGACTACACCACAAAATGTGCCGTATGTGCTCAAGAAAAAGACACTTCCATTAACATGACCCTGAAAGTTGTGTATCTTTTGGTTCCAATAATTTTTCCAAATTCTCTGGTCACTTCCTTCAAAGCACTCTATGGCCAAGCCCCACAGGACTACCACTTCTCCTGAAGACAGAGTCTACCCAACTCCCTGAGCTGCTTTTTCATTTTCCTCTCAGTTCTCCTGTCCTGAATGACCTCCTTTCTCCTCTCACCCCTCCCATTTTGTTCAGTGAAATCTCATGCGCCTTCCAAACGTCCCTGTTAATGTCCCCTTCAGGCAGCCTCCCCTGGTCCAATAGATGGGACTCCCTTTCTCTCTACACGGCAGCCTCCCAATGTTTCCTTCATCCCATCCCGTGATCACGTGGCCTGCTTCATAGTTATGCTTCCGTCTCCACCACAGCACGAACACCCTGAAGAGCAGGTTAGTCATGTTTAGATGCTGAAAAACTGGAGAGCTATTCCTTCACCATTTGGACACAGTGAGCACTTAAGATACTAAGGTGGAAATAAACTGTAATTAAAGTTCTTTCTTCTAAAATGCCTCATCACATACTCATGAATGACTATAGCACACGAAAGCACTTACTCTATAGTCAACTCTCTCTTCCAGCAAATAACCAAGAGGTGCTCTCTGAAGGAGAAAATAAACATTATTCTAACAGGGTTATGCAAGCGTGTATCTATTGCAACAAGTTTCAGACTGGAACACTGCACTTCTGTAATCTTTCTCAATCCCTCAGAATCAATTTACTCTAAATTAAACATGTTTTGGGGGCAGTGGAACAATCAGAAGATTGTAAAGTGCTGCAGTGATCTTATCTAAGCGTCTGAAAGTGGTGGCATGGGAAGGCAACGTCAACAGAACGCCACGTAAGTACGGATCGGGCACAGTGGTCTGGAAGGAAAACATCAAGTTATGTAACGTCTGCAGTGATCAAAAGGGCACTTGAGCTTTTACAGATGTAGCTGGACTTGAAGGCTCAGGGGAAACCCATGTTACTGGAATTAGCCAGGCTGACCATCCTTGTGTCGGAGGGTTTTTCTGGTTTCTAGGAACCCATCTGGCTCCCTGGCGGGAGTTCTGAAGCTCGCCGTCTCTGACGTTCTAATTCACCTCAACTCTGCTCGGGCACTCTACCACAGTGCCTCTGCTACAGGCCTATTCCTCAGCAGGAATGGTGACAATTCCCTAACTGTCCCTCAACACTCCTTTACCCCTCAGATAAGTAAATATAAACAGGAACGTAGGAATTCAGATAGTGGTCAAGTGTTTGAATCAACCACTATTTTTCCACACAAAATCCTGGAACCAAACTTTCGTAATATTCCCATAAAAATTATAAGCTGTGATGTAACCACAATCAAATTCTGCAGCCCCAGGACAAAGCACTGCAGTCTACACACTGAGGAGTCAACAAGGTCCAATTGCTGAGGGAAGAAGTGAGCCCCAACCTCTCTTCCCCCTTCTGAGGCGCACCAAGTCTCTAAGGATCATCTGTCCGGTCTACGGCACATGTCATTTTGTTCCATTCACAATTAAATTGCTCATCTCTACTCATCTTATCATAATCTCTGACTACCTGCAATTTTCCAAGAAGTATTCTAACAACCAGAATAAAGAAACCTTCCTTTCAAGATGATTGCAGTTTAACAAAAAGAGATAAATTTAACCAAAAAAGGGAACTACATGTAAATAATATTCTACCAGATGGTGAAAAGTATTATGAGGAAAAATAAGCAAGAAAGGAGACAAAAAACGTTGGCGTGGGGGCAGAGTTGCACAGGTTGGAAAGTGAAGGCTCCAGTAAAATGATGTCACCTTAGCAAAGACCAAAACGAACCCAGGGGCAGGCTCTGTGAGTGTGGTGGTGAAGAGGATTTTCAAAAGAAAGAACAAAAAGTTAAAAGGTCCTGAGGTACAAATGGGTCTGGCAAAAGCTTGGAGAACTGCATAAAGTCGAGGAAGGCTGAAAAAGCACTGCACTGGGTCAGAGCGGGGCGGGTTAGGCAGTGAGCCCAGAAGGCCCACAGGCTAGCTAGCCTCAGGCCATTATGGGCACTGACTTTACTTCTGGGCAACAGAGGAGAGTAAAGAAGGATTATAAACAGCTCAGAAACATGACCGGGCAGGAATGGACAACTGTGCCGGCTGGGCTGAAGAACGACTTGTCAAGACGAGAGGGGCAAAGACCAGTCAGGAAGTTGCTACAGTAATTAATTCAAGGAAGAGATGATAATGACTTGGACCAGTGGTAGAGATAAAAATGGTAGAGACTGGTCACTTTCTAGCTATGTTTGGAGATAAACATAACAGATGTTTGAAAAGTTTGAGATCATTCAAGCATGACTCCCTGAGTCTGAAAAGCTAACAGCACGGAGTTGTCATTTACTGACATAAAAAAGACTTCAGGAGCCTTAGGTTTGGGGTGTGCGGGGGTGGGGAGGGCAGGACAGGGTCCTGGCACAGTAAGTTTGAGACATCTGTTGGAGTCATAAGTACACAGACAGTTGGAGACAAAAATCTGAAGTTCTATGGGGAGGGCTACACATCCTGACCATTTCTCTAATTAAATACTTTCAGACATCCCCTACTCCTGACAGGAGACGCCAGTAATGGAGTTTGGGCTGCTAACAGGTTTCCTGATTCACAGTGAATCTAAAACAACTTGCACTATTCCCCTGCAATTATAAAACTGAAGCTATTTCACAAATACACAGATATTAGAATATTTTGAAAATTCAAAACATTCAGATATACAGGATCCATATTATTTAATAACGTTCATTCAGAAGTTAGTTCGTTGGCATTGAGTCTACAAAGCCTCTCACCTTTAAAGGAAAACATTGGGCTCAGAAGCTCTGATCATACCCCACAAAACCACTGCTTTCAACTTAATTTATGCATTTATATCAATTTTACAAAAATAATTCCCACAAAATATTTGGAAATCAATGAAACGTACACAGTATTTTTTAAAAAGACATCATGACTACTAACCCGTCTTTCATATCGCTAGGCTCTAATTAATACTTATTGGAATCTTATGTGTCTTTCTTTGCCTCAAAACACTCCAAGATACTTTGGCTTACCTTAATATATTTATCTAGCTGTACTTAAAGGGCTGTGAAGAAAAACGGAAATCAGGGCTATCAAAGAGCTTTGTCCTCACATGGGATTTTTGGTGCTGCACACCTTGACCTACAAGTTAAGGGCTCATTACCTTGGTAAGTTCTACAAGTTTGGTTCTTGCCTGGACTCGTCCACTGTTCTCTTTCCCACTGGAACACGCCCTCTTCCTTATCCAGGTAACCAAATCCCACCCATCCTTCAAGGTCCCATGCAAGCCCAACCTTCTTGGTGCTTACCATGACCCTGACTCCAGGCGTATCTCTTTACTCCTATGAATACCCACAGCATTAACTGCATCACTCATGAGTCCATTTCTTCAGGCCTCGTGCTAGTTTTTATGTACTTCAAATCTATGCAGATTGGGTCCTCAATTACCCTTTAGACTCCTTGAGCTCATGGTTCAATTTTTCAATTACTGGGTCCATGTCTGCATAGCACATGTACTCCAAGGGGCTCCTGGTCTATGCTCACAGTGGATTTTCGTAACAGAATGGAACTGGCAATCCAGGCACTCTTCATATTAATGAATTAATGACTAATACTGATTCTTATTTGCAAGAGAGAACTCAAGCAGGGAAAGGGGTAGCCTGGAAAAGGAAAAGTCTGATCCAATTCATTCACTCCCTCTACCTGCAAATTCCTTCTCATTAGGATCCACTCGGAATCCATCCACAGGTCAGAACCACTCAAGCTTTTTCCGTAACTTCCTTGGTCCCCTATGAACACTGGCTCTCACTGTATCTTATTACTTACTGGTTGTCATCTCTTAAAGGCACATTTTGCCTCCAGTCAACAAAGAGACCAAGGTAGCCTAACGTATCAAAATGAACTAAAGAGTGTACGAAAATAAGTCAATGTTAAGAAAAAGTTAATGCTATTCTTTAAGTATCCATAAAAGTTTTATAGAAGAAATGGTCGACAGATTAAAGTGGCTAATCGTTTTAAAAGTATTCTCACCAAAGAGAAATAATGTATCTGGATGGAGAAATATGGTCAATAGCAATTTAAATCCAATAACAGCTGAAAATGGAATAAAAGCAAGTCACACCTGAGATATTGCCACGAATCAAGACAAGAGGAACAGCATCTCCCATTTTTAAATATTCTACCATATCTCCACTAACATATCACCTCAACTGTATGTTTTAAAAGCTATATCTGAGTTACTTAGCATTTGAGAAAACACCTTTACGCCTTTAACAATGCTTTTATAAATAACACACAGTAAAAATAATGAACTCCAAATTCTCATTCTTAAGGAACTTCAGGTTGCCTCTGGAGCTGTCATTCCTTAAACAAGGGCCGACATTTTCTTCTAACAAGGTAGTTCACAGTTGTAACACTACATTCCTTTTTAATGTCACTTTAACTTTTTGAAACCGAGATGTTGGGAGCTACCATAATAAAATAAAAAAAGAAATACTAAGAAGCAAGTGAAAATCAACATGAACAGGACAGGAGGACGCTGGAAATCATTGTCTTCCACCTTGGAGATGTTTCCCCATTGCCAAAGGCACACACATGCATGCAATAAAAGGTAATCGCTAAAAATGAACTAAAACTAATTTTTAAACTAGTCTCAAAAGACTGGAAATAAATATCCCCTTCAATCCAGCGATACCTCTCCTGGGAATTTGTCCAAGACTTAAAAACAACATATAACAGAGATACATGTATACCCATGTTCATAGCAGCACAACCAACTATACCTAAAATGTAGAAGACATCAAAATACCCAACAGAGCAATGGATACATAAATTGTGATATTTATACTCAATGGAATACTTGTCTATACAGACAGATAGGTTGGAGGCTTTCGTAGGTAAATGGAGGCAACCTGAGACCATCATGCTTAGTGAAGTGAGTCAAAAGCAGAAGGTGAAATATCAAATGGATTCTCTGATATAAGAGACCCAGATCACAATTATTTCATATAACTTGATGTGGGAAATAAAAGGAACTGGAGGGAGAGGGAAGAGGGTCGAAAGGGAGAGGGGAAGGATTTGTAGCTTTGCCATGATATGTATGTGCACACAATACTCAAGATCAATGTAAACTTTATGGTTTGCACTTATACATATCAACAAAATGGAGGAAAAAACCTTATTTTCCTGTAATTCATACATCCTATTTTTTCTCACATGGGTACAAAGCTGTTAGAATAGAATACCATATTGTTTGGTGCTATGCAATGAAAGAAATCATTAGATATATCAATTGGCCTACAGTCACGATGAAAATCTTTGCTTTCACACAGAGTGCCTGGTGAACTGGGAATTGGAGAACTTCTGTGGCCTCTGAAATCTAGCCTATTTTTTTTATACTTAAACATGCACACAGATTAAAAGACATGACTCAATGTACATATAGTCCCTTCTAACCACAATTTAAGATTCAATTCTATTCTGATTTCATAAAGCATCACAGCGGTTCTTATTTCTCAAAGAGAGACCCTTATCCCACAAGCTCTGAGGTTTCTCTGCCTCGCTGTGGTATACGAAGATGTTTGTTACTGAGCCAAGCCAACCATATGGTCTCAGTAATAACGTACACTAGGAATTTAAATTCAGCTCAAATTCTAAATACAATTTAAACAATCTGTGAGAGGTGAAAACCGTGACATTGTTTTCTCATGCATTAAGAAACAGCAGAACACAGTGATTACAGAATAGAATTTGGAGTGAGACCAATCTCCATTCATGTCCCAGTGTCACCTCTTCTCTATGCGGCTTTTGAAAAGTTTCATGTGTTTGTTTCCTTGGTTTGTCATTGCATTGCGTATTTAAGCACTGTTCCCTGGTCTCTACTTATAACAGAGCCTACCAGATAGGATCCTTTGGGCAGTAAACGAAATGGTAGACACAAGCGGACAGCACTATGTCTGACACTAGCTATTAATAACTCATTGTGTTGCAGAAGAAAACAGTCCTTCCAACAAGCAACTGAAGTCAATTTATTTTAAACGTCACTACACAGCGGATTAAAATGTCGTTGACACCTGCACATTCTAAGAATAATCTTTGTCTGAAGTAGACTGAAGTGGTACACAAGAAATGAAACTCTTCATCACCCGTCCTGGGAGGGTCATTTAATGCAAGGATGATGAACTAATGAAAAGGTAAGCCCAAATATAAATTATAAGGAACAACAGTTAGGCAATACATTAAGATAAGACAAAGTACAGAAAGTTCAGATTCAGAGGGAAAAGGAGTCAGACACGTCGAACTATTGAGTCTCCTCAAATTCCCTCTCACTTCCGAAAGTACACCATGCATGGCCTTCCTCCTACGGCTTCTCCGTCCCTACTTCCTTGTGACTCTATAATAATTTCACTCAATTTTATGTAGCAAATAAGCAGGGTCTGCTACAAATCATGAGGGACACTTGACAGGTAGGAAATAACACTGCTACCAAGTTTACTACAGGTGCTGCTACATGGGCAACAAGGAAAGGTCACACAAGACTTCAGGCAGGAAGTGCCACTGACGGGGGAGATTTAGAGAAATGTTTACAGAGTTGTTGCTTTCAGATGGGCATCTACTATGTGCCAAGCATCAAACGAGGATCTAGGGAGAAAATCTGGAGGGAAAAAGACACTCCAAAGAGGTAGCAGATGCCTTTTACTCTGGAGTGGGCATGGAATATTTAGGATGAAGGAAATTATCTCTTCCCTAATCATTTGGGGGGGGGGGTCAAAAGAGGCTCTCTGCAGCAGAAGGCAAGGGGAGCATGATGAGGAATCCATGAGAAGAAGGTATGTTTACCCAGAGGCCATAGCATGAGGCACGACGGGATACGGAAGGCAGGTAGATAACCCCACTATAGAATAGCTGAGATGGTGGAAAGATTTGGCCAGAAGGAAAAACAGAGGCCTGCTGATGAAAATCCTTGAATGTCATGCCAAAAGGTTTAACCTGTAGTTACACAGGTGACACTGATCCACTGGAGGTGGCCAGGTGGGAGAATTTTGAAATCCCAAGAGGGAGGAGCATCAGGCTGTAGGTTACAGAGAGATAATCCGAGGAAGCCGCTACCATAGGTCACATGAGTTGTAAGCAAGACAAGGCCATTGATAGTTATGTTACAACACAGAAAAGATAGGACTTGATTAACTAAGAATGAGCAACAGTGCAAGTAAAAACCTAGTTATTTTCAGAGTAATTTAGCATCATATGTCTTCTTAAACAAATTACCAAAGAACTGAAAAACTCAGTAACTTGGAACCCACGTACAAAGTCTTAGATGTGACCTCGCCAAGCCAAAGGACACCACTCTGGGACATTGACCTGACAATAAAGATCTTTCCTGACCAAAATATCTGATTCCCACCCGAGAAGCAGTGAAATCACTGTAGCCCTCTAGAGATGTTCATGAATAACCAGAAGAGGAGAGGGAAGCCTCTAAAGCCACATTAAGACGATTCTCAAAAGCAAATCAGGTGACAAAGACGCTTGCATCAACCTGAGTGACTGCTTAATGCCAAGTTGCTTTTGTTGAGCAATCATATTGTAAAGACGATGTTGAGAAGTCGAGGTTACAGGGCCCACTGCCGAGACATCTGCATAGATTACAAATCACTTTCAGGGAATCATTCTGATCAGTACACAGCGCTAGGTACCAGCACAGGAAATAGCAGATTATCTCAGAAGATCTGTCCAGCTTTCCCAGGGTTAATCTCCAGCTGACAACGGAAGGACAGAGTGTGGACAGTAGCCCGGTGCACCACAGGGGTATGCAAAAGTGACCTATGTTAGTACACTTCACTAATTTTTACTGACATACCATCATGCCCACCAAACTGAGACTGCTTGAGGTCAACGTGCAAGTTGCATTCAATTGTTTATCCTTGTTTCCCCCTGGTGTAGCATGGAACCTAAAATTTATCAGACTTTAAATATAAAATGTGTGTACATAAATACCCAATAAAAAACCACACGTATAGCAACTGATCCTTATCCCCTCTCTCTCTTGACTGGCTTAGCATTCTTTGATAAAGCTGCTACTTATTATCCTATCAAAACTAGCCCAGATGATGGGACACAGCTCACCTGCCTATCGCCGGGCATCTGTGATGGGAACGGAGAGGCCCAAGGCCCTTCCCACCACACCCCTTGCTCAACTTTGAAAGTGCATTGATTTTGCTTACACACTGTTTACCTATAAGCACACAGCATGTTATCCTGCACAGCAATCACAAGATACATATAATTATCCAGGCTAGATACAGCTCAGCAGAGAGTGCCCCAGACTTTACATGCACCTCTTTTTATTTTGTTTTATTTTGCTGGCTGCCAGATTTAGCTTTTTCTGCATTTCTAGATATACGACCTTGATGTTTAAGACCTTCCGATAAGACTCATTGCAGAAGTGCTTCTATTAATTGGTATTAGGCCAATCCAGCCCAACCTCTACCCTCACTTGAGTTTCAGGGACAGGAAAGCACTTTGAAAACCGTAAAAGGACCTACCACTGTGACCCTAATGAGTGTCCCAGTCCTGATGTGAGGAGTGGGAGAGCAGCCAGAGGACTCCCGAGCCTGAGCTGGGCCTGCTTTTGCCCTGTTCCTCCGCCTGGGGGAGAATACTCTCCCCCACTTCCTTGTCACATGGCTGAGGGAGAAAGTTGCTACAGCTGCACCCTGCATGAAAATACAGCTCCTACAAGTCTGATCTTGCTGTCAGAGGCACTGGTCACTTAGGAGAACCCCACAGAGGAATTTTTACATGGTCAAGAAACATCCCCTACATCATCTGCAAACATAATTTGTTTTGTATAATATTTGTTAAACATAGGGTTGGGTTATAAACAAAATCCACGTGATCATCACACACTCACACATACATACACACACATGAACACATGCATACAGATTCCCATTGTGCTCAGCCACTTGTGACTGTCCTTTTCCAGTTATGACCTTGAACAAGACCCTTTTTTCCCCCTGATTCTTGATCTTTTTCCTATAAAGGGAGTTTAGGACCTGCTCTGTCCCCACCTTCCGTGAAGAGGCAACCTGTACATAAAAGTACGATATAATAATGTCATTAGAACAAAAGCAATGGCTGATCTCTGTCCAGCATCTATTTTGTGTCGAGTTCAGCTTGACACATAATGCATCAGCCCACTTAATTCTTACAAAGCAGCAGCAGATTCTGTTATTATCCCCATTTCACAGACATAGAGGATAAGTAATTTGCACAAAACACAAGGATCATAGTAAAGAAGTCAAAACAAACCATCACAAACTACCCAAGCACAGTTTGACCCTAACATTGAACAATGATGTCACAGGAAAATAAAATAACTGCTATTTTATAGACAGGACAACTGCGACCCAGCAAGGTTTTATGGTTTGCCTACGATTGAGTGCTACTTTTTTAAAAATAGGTATAATTCACAATATATTTCGAATACGTCTAAATGACTCTGATTAGCTGACGGAAGAAGAGCAAAGCCGTTAGGGGCCTGGACACTGGACTCAACAGTGATGTTTTACACTCTAGTACTACTACCTAACCAGCTACTTTACTGGGAAGTAAAAATAGTCTGTAACGGTGGTATGAAAAAATACTTCAGAAAATGTCAGTTGCCATGACCAATGGTATCCAAATTTCTGCAAGTTGAGTCCCAAAGAATATCAGGAGTTCTAGATCAAATTATGCAGTTCTCTGCGAAAGTGCTAAGGAAGCCACTATAGTATCTGGACTTAGAAAAATAGAAAAAAAAGGATAACCTCACATGTGGACTTTCTCTTTTCATTTTGTCTTGATTTACCTGTAAAAAAGAAAACTGACCACTTCATTTAACTAAGAATAACATTTTCAAACTAGGATTTCCTTCCTTTCCATTTCATACACAATGGTGCCAACAAATATTGAAAAGTCAGCTGGAAACGGGAAGAAGGCGGCAAGGGTGACCTACCAACTAAAGCAGGGGAAGAGAGCCCACCCTCAGAGCCAACTGAGTGCCTGGCACCCACAGGACTGTGGGCACGATGACTACGGCCTGACTCCAAGTCACAGGATGCGTCAAATCCAGCTCCTCCGCTATTTGCTGGGTTGCCTTGGGCAGAGTTACTTCATTTCTCTGACTTCTGCACACAGAGACGGCCACTCCTCTACAGCTTGTCCCTGAGATTTCGGGCACCTGCCAGACTTCAAGGGGTTGGTAGGGTTTGTCATCGTGCCTCCCAAGTTAATTTTTGGAGTCACACGGGTTAGTGTAAGTGGCCAACATATACCATGTGAGTGAGCTCTTTGGACAAATAAGGCCTTACTTAACACTGGATCAAATAAATACTGAATCTCCCGAAACAAAGATTCAGTTAGCCTACCTGATATCCAAGCACACGAGGGTGAGTTTTCTCAATCTCACTGGCACCCCTCAAAACTCGTCCCCCCAGCCTCCACTCTACTCTTCCCTAACACTCACCCGAGCTGAGCAGGAAGGAGGAAGGCAAGCTGTGATTTGAAAGTACTTGCAGGTACTTGGCTAACTGGAGTGTGAGTGGGCAGCTGTGGCTGGATTTCTTGTGAATTTATAACCTACATGCAGCTCGAAACAGAAATGCTATACTGGTCCTAACCCAACGTGGCCCAGCTTGCCCGATCCAATTTGCTTTCTCTCCAGAAGGCTCTTGAGTTTAAGGCTGACAACGACAGATTACCACCGAGCTTGAGAATTTTGGGCCAAAGAGACGACTCCTAAGATGCTACACACCACTGTACCTGTAGAACTGACTTCCAAGATTCCTCAGATTTCTTCCTTACACAGACTTCTAGTACTGTAACCCCCCCCCCCCACCCCCCCCCCCACACACACACACACAAGGCAACACCGGTCCACAACTATGGCTCGGGATGCATCTCCAAGCTTAGAAATTAACTGGTTCTGAGAGCAAACTGCCTGATCTACATGGTCTTATATCCTGAAACAGTAAGGTTTAAATGGTGCTGAGTATCTGGGGACAGAATAGACATATAATATAGGAATCGTAATTCATTAGGACTTAACCAGCAAAAAACATAGCATCTTCTTCTTGTATTAGTATTTTTAAAAAATAGACGTGACAGCTAAGACAATAACAATCCTTGAAGAGCTCCCTAATAGCAGACATGACTACCCTGAGCTAGTGTTACTGGCTTCTCATTTCTCATTTTGGGGGAGAATGCATCCTGCCTGTTCATAAGGAACCTGAAATAAAGATGTCAGAAAACTTGCCTGAGATTGCATTGTACATGTGGAATACAACTAGATTCAGATGGAAGCACACATCTGAAATCTGGGCTTGTGATCACTATACCCGTCTATCTCCTGGCTTAGATGGGGAAACTGTCACTTGGATATATAGCATGCCTGAGGACACACAGCTACTTAGACTTAGAGCTAAAGTACAAATTAGAGCCACACCAGCTTACAAACAGGAAGCTATTCCTAATCCCAAATCCTGGAAATTTTGATGCATCCACAAGACTTTCCAAACACTAAAACACACAGCGACAAAGTATACAGACTCGTAGTGGGTTTTTTTGTTTTTTTGTTTTTGTTTTTTGGGGTTTTTTTTTTTACTTTCTTTTAGATGAAAAGTCCAGGAAGACACTGTCTGGTGAGGCCTCCAAGTCTCTGATAAACCCTGTGCTTCTAGAACTGCTGAAGACCCAAAGGCCTGACTAGCTTCACTTATCAAGAGCTTTCTCATAAGAACTCCAACCTAATGATTAAAGAGGCGCCACAATCTCCAAGCCACAAAGGCCCTCTCCAACATTTCCATGTCTGTTCTCAGAGTCAGCCATGCTAAAGCCTTTCCAGGCAAATGCACCAGCCATAATGAACCTGTTTTCTGAAAAAGAATTGGTCAGTTTGAGTCCAGACCTATGAAGATTCCCAGAGACCATAAACTAGTAATGGACAAAGTTGGAATGTCAGAAGTGGCTCATGGAGGATATTGGAGGAACCTAAAACTTCTAAGTAGGAAAGTGCCTGAATTCTCACTGTCCAATCCCTTCCTGTTTCTCAGAGGTGTGAAAGGAAGGGACTTGTCAAAAGCCACCAAGCACATGAGTGAACGGCAGATACAGGATCTGTAATGACAGGCCAAACATGCCCAACTTATAAGCAGCTGTAGGTAGGCCCAGGACTCACTCGGCGTGGGCATTGTGCCTGGACCCCCTCACTTCCGACTGTGCCTAACTTCTTATATAAACCTCAGAGACAAATTCTAATTTCAAACATTAAAAAAAAAAAAAAAAAACTCATTTTCTAGACCTTTCCAAGGCAGCCTCAGGGCCAAATCAAGAAATCCTATGGCCAAGCTCACAGGCCCTCACACACATGTTGCCTTAAAATATTAGTACACAATTTCCTTTTCATCGACCACAGAAAACCAGAAAGATAGAGAATGCAGGTGGAAACAGGTGTGGTGGAGAAAAGGCCATGCCGCCCCATCCACACAAGGCAAAGGATTTCACACCCCTCCATGAAAGGGCCGAAAACAAGGAAGCGAAATTTAGGAAACACTGAACTATTCTTTTTTCAAGGCAACTTCTAACTAGCCGGAGACCAGCCCAGTTTCCACTGTTAACAGAGGTAGGGGCTTCCCCTCTGTTGGCCCAGGTATGACCGGCACCTGTCACTCTCAGGCTGGCTTACTAGCAAGCCTTCTGCCCCAGAAAACCAACTAGACTGACGACCAACTCAATGCAACTGCAGCCGCCCCCCCACCCCCGCCCCATGCCAGCCTGGCATACTGCCAGCACTCTGGGAGGCTGAGGCAGGGGGATTGCTAATTCTAGCTCAGGCTGTGGCAATTTATCAACTCCATGAGACGGTCTCAGAATCAAAGACAAAAACAGACTGGGGCGAGAGCTCAGAGTGAAGGTCCTGGGCAAGATCTCTGGCGGAAGGGGCCAAGACACCAGCCCCCTGCAGGGTCCGGCTGGGGAGGGCGGGGGCCTTCTCTGCCTAGAATTAGGGAGCAGTGAGTAGCACCGAGCGCCAGGAACCCAAAGAGCCAGGAAACGCACCTGAAGTTTCCGCTTCACCGAGAAACTTTCCCCTTTGAAAACAAGTTCCCAACGCCAGCACGAGTCTCCGGGGCGGCCCTCCGAGGGGACCGAGCCGCCCCTGCAGCGCGGGCCGCAACCCCAGGCCCCGCGTCCCCGCCCCCAAGCCGGGCCGGCGCTCACCCGCGATGTCCCAGAGCTGCAGGCGCACCACGGTGTCCGCGTCCCAGTGCAGCACCTTGAGCGCGAAGTCCACGCCGATGGTGGCCCGGTAGTGCGAGGAGAAGTTCTGGTGCACGTAGCGCTTAATGATGCTGGTCTTGCCCACGCCCAGGTCGCCGATCACCAGCAGCTTGTACAGGTGCTCCTTGTGCGGGGCCTGCATGCTGGGGCCAGCCGCGCGCGGGAAACGCAGCCGGCGCGGGGCGCGACCAGACCCGGGCGGCAAGTGCCGGTCCGTCCGGGCCGGGCGACGCGGCGTGGCAGGGCGGGGCGTGGCGGGGCGTGGCGGGGCGGGCCCGGGGGCGGAACTCCTCCCCAGGGTTCGTCCTCCTTCCGACGCCACGGCTTGGGAGGTGGGTGGAGACCGGAGCGGCCCGAAAACCCGGGGTCTCCCCGCTGGGGCTGCGTGCGGTAGCGAGCGCTTGCTTATTTCGGTGTCTTTTAGGTGTTAGGGACTGAACCCAATGTCTCCGCACCGACCCACTCCCCGGCCTATTATTTTTCAGTTTGATTTTGAGTCAGAGTTTCGCTAAATGGCTGAGCTGCCCAGGGGAACACACTTAAATTAAAAGCACAACAACTCCACCTGCCCGGAGTTAGACCTGAGTGGCTGGGCCAGGTGTTAATACTCCACGCCTGGGTCAATGAATTGGCCACGCAGACCTCTGCCGGCAGCGATGAGGCGCGATCATGGATAACTTTCACCTGTTTCCCCTTTTTGTCCTGAGTATTGTACCCCAGACCTTCACAGTGCTGTATCTGGAGCCCAGTTTTTTGTTTGGTCTTGTTTTTTTTTTTTTTTTCTTTTAGTTTTCACTTGAGACAGGGTCATACTGCATTGCGACCTTTTCCAGAATGGGCTAAAATTTTTCAGTCTTCTTGCCCTAGAATCCCAGAGTGCTGGGATGACAAGCCTCTGTCACCAGACCCTGGCTCATCCTTGCCGCTTATCCTGGAAGCTCTAAACAAAGGATCCAATAAACAGTTTGGCCATTATATGTAATAGTAACCGCGAGTGACTATGAACTTGTGACCTTGCCGTGTTAACATAGTTCGTACACATATCTGTCACTTAATCATCCAGCAGTCCAAAAAAGACCGTTTTTCTCGTCATTTTACAACTAAGCAGACCAAGAACTAAACATATGAAGTAATATTCCCAGGATCAAAGAACGAGTGGAGACAAAGGCAAACCCAAATGAAAATCACTCAGGCGTCAAGGACTTTGTTCATTCACTCCGTCAATCACCATATGTGCACCCATGTACACCTCCGTGTGCCCGGGTTAGTACAGGAATGACAGAGACAGAGTCCTGGCTTCAAGAAGTGGGTAGATGAGGCAGGAGAAGGGATCCGAGGAGGGGTTAGGGGTTGGAATTTTAGAAATGGCGTCCAGGGAATATTCATTGATAAGGTCACTATTCGGTGATGACCTGACGAGAGTAGGAAGGTGACCATGCAGGCCCTGAGGGTGGCGTATCCAGATGATCCTAAATACAGGGTGTGACTGTGCTGGGAACGGAGGTCTGCACGCATGACCTGAGTTCACTGAATATTCAGTCTCCCTATGCACTAAAGTACTTTGCCCAACTAAGAAATGGAAATAAAAGCCAAAATTAAAAGCAGCTTTCCCAAGGTCACACACAGGCAGAAAGTGTCAAAGCTGGGGTTTAAACACAGACCTGTATGACACAAAAAGTAGATGGTTTGGCACATCTGTGGTTCCTGGCATTGCACATGGTCACTGTCAGCCTCCACAACCCTAAGGAGCAGAGGCCACCCTGGACACGAGGCCTGCGCATATCATATAACCACTCTGAGAATCACAACTGTTACATTACAGGGTTGTGAAGAAGCCTTGCGGTAATAAGTGCATTACCAGGACAAGTCCACAGTAGGTCCTGCGTAAATGGTAGCCCTTACTGTGAAACCAAGGGCAGGTTTTAAATACTATGAACAGGAATTGGCTTGGTGAGCTTTCTCTCCCCTTAGAGGATAGTTAGGAAGCTTCCTCGGAGGAGACATGAGGGGGAGGTATGTAGAATTGCAATGATTTGTGTTTCACTGGAGTTGTAAATCAAATGGGCTTCATTCCCTGGTTTCCGCCTACACAGGGACACACCAGGCAGATTATATCTAATATGTGAGATAAGGATCCTACCTGCTTAAAGAATTGGCCAATACCGTGTGTTCTCTTCACAGGGAGGAGCACACTGGAACTGGTGATGCTTAAGCCTTCCTTAAATAATTAACAACAATGACAAGTTAGTAGGACCTTTGCAGTCTAAAGCTCCAGGCACGTTTGGGACAGGGAGCTGATTATGGTAGAAACAAAGAGAAGAGTAGAAGTTTGAGACCTAGCGTGGGCTGGCCTCAGTGTTACATCTGGCCCGACCGCTTCACAGGCCTTGACCTGCTTTCCAGACTGGATGCAGGCTGAGTCACCTGTACATCAACTGGCCTCTCCTTCTGCTTAGGAGCATACGGCCATGTCACCGGCTTAGATTTATGACACATGACAGGCAAGCATGATTCACATGTTGGCAGCCTAAGACTTAAAAAATGAAGGGGGATGTTTAATGCAAAGAATTAAAAATATTCTTTAAAAGTGGGTCTGCCACCCGAGACAGGGTCCTGAGGCTCCAATGTCATTGCCGCTAGGTGAGGAGCTTATGCTTGGGGACTGTGGCCAGCCCTCGTGAGCAAGCTCCTGGCTAAGGAGAAGACATGCACAATTTCCTTCCAGAGGCATTCACTGAAGTCTCATGATAATTCTTCACAGTGGGAAGAAATTACTCTCAGTTTATGTTTTTAAACTGTTCCGACTAAAATGACTTGGTGAGTTACCCAGATAAGCAGTTAAGTGAAATCATTGTAAAACGCAAGCTGGAACTCTGAGCCTACGAGTGACTTGTCCTGCAAGCGGACACCCGTACCAGAGGTTCCCAGCATCTTGTGCATGCACTGGCGTCACTCCATGGTCTGTTAGCAATCAGGCACAGCACAGGGGAGAAAGAGCTGATCAGTGAGCAGAGCTTTTTTATCATTGTCATTATCGCCTGAGCTCCACCTTCTGGGTGGTCACTGGTGGCATTCGATTCTCATAGGAGCACAAACCCTGCTATTAGCTGAGCACGAGAGGGATCTAGGTTGTGCACTTTGATGCCCAGTGGTCTAAGAGGGAGCTGAGGGAGAAGCGCTAGAGCCATCCCTACTACCCGTTCTGTCCACAAAAATGTTGTCTTTGACAAAACAGGTCCTTATTGCCAAAAAACCCCGGGGGTTGCTGTTGTGTACTATGGAAACCTGCCACCTATAGAAACACTCTGCGCATCCCCGACAATGTTCGGCAATCTCACGAGTCTCATCCCGCTGAACTGCAGCACCGTCTCCAGTGGACTCCACTCTGCAGGTATGTGAGATCAGAGTGCTCAGAATTCTCACCTGAAGTGACATCCCAGAAAGCATCATGTCCGAGTTTTCTAAGTTTGCACTCCCTGGCCACCCAGTGTGGCTGCTTGCACATGTTAAGTGGAAAAACTAATTAAAATGATTGCAAATTGCTTTGCATACATAAACTTGAAAGGCCAATCCCTCCTGCATCCCTCCCAGGGCTTCTGAAGTAGGTGAGCTCCGGTGAAGTTACCTTATTTGTTCTTGCCATTAAGAGAGCCATGGGGAGTTATTCATTAGCTTATGGGAGTTCTTAATTATTGCATCAAAGGAATACTTAAAGAATAGCAAGATAACGTCCCGAAGGCTTTGTTGTAGGAAACAGAAGCTAATTCTTTTTAGATTCACGTAAGGAATATATAGCAAAAACGATGGGCCCGTGAAGAGGGGATCGTACAATTCATCACCCAAAGTGAGCTTCTGGAAAGTGAGAAGGGATGTTACTGATGACTGCACCAGACAGGGAGAGCAAGTCAGGACCATACCAAAGAACACTCACTCACTCCTGAAGCAGAACATTAGAGACCCTCAAGTCAGATCTACATCTAGCAGGGGCATGTGAAGAATCTCCCCAATCACCCGTGTAATAAATCGGTCTGCCAACTTCAGGCTGCAGCTCATTTCTCTGCTGCCTTCAAAGACTTCCGCTTTCATCCTCCAGGCTTGTCCCTGACCTGCGCTAACTTGTAAACAGAGTAACATCCAGGGTGGATTCAGGCATGTGGCAGTTGTCCAGAAGTGGGCAGTGTCTTTGGATTACAGGAGGAGAGGCCAAGAGAACTTGGCATGGGAAATGCTTAAAATGAGTGTGTCTCAGTCTGTGAGAATTTTGATGTTGTCTTTTTTTTTCCAGAAACAGAAATATTCTGATTATCATCAGAAATGCACAGATGACTTTTCTTTTTAAATTATCGGTTTATGTAGATCAAGAGAACCAGATTATGCTGGGAATCATTTTTAGGAATCAATTTGTTTCAGACTATGATTATGTACCCCACAGGTACTCAGTAGACTTGAGTTGGATAGCTGTTGCTGAGTCAGAAAATATTTTCTTCCTAGTTCACCCACCAGGAGCTCATGGAAGTGATCTATGGCATAATTGAAAAGCCAGCATCTGGAGACAGCAGAGAGAAAAGGGCACGGTGGGTGCTGGGATTCCAACTTCCTTGTATTGGATATCTTTTATCTTGGTTGAAGTATTCAATCTCCAAACAACCCTCGTTATATTGAAGAAAATAGTGTTCAAAGAACTTAAACTTCGCCAGGTCACGGATAAGAGGTGGCTTCAAAAGAATGGCGACCCTAGCTGGTAAATCCACACTTATTCTAGTACGCTGCCCTGTTAGAATGTGGAAAAATTTACATCCAGAATCCTACTCCAGATCTGCTTAAAGAAACCATGTTGGTTCCATTTCTACTTCACCGAGCCTAGGTTCAAGGGGCAAAAGGGTACATACATCCCTACGTGCACACAATAGCCGTGACAAAAAGTCAGCTCAAGTAAAAATGGCTTGTTCTTCATTGTGGCAGACATCTGACCTAGAATGTGTGGTGTATGTATGCCAAGGGGTCTATTTCTCTGTCTGAAGGAGAAAGCAACATACAAACTAAAGATCTGCTGTGAGGGAGTCCATTATCCACACAGGTGGTAACACAGGGAACTGTGGAAAACATGTCGTAAGATAGTTAATGAAACATCAATCCGAATATTTATATGCAAAGCACGGTGGTGGATATTTATCTAAAAGAGCATGTAAGATACAAAGGCCCTGCCACCAAAACCCACCCATTCTGGTTAGTGCATGAACAAGTATGCACTCAGCTTTCTGCTTGTCCTGTGACCACTTTTTCATATCCTTTTCTGAGAAAGAAATGTCCTTTATTTCCTTCCAACCATATTTTGTTATTTTCTATCCTGAAACCCTGGCTTTCTCTACTTACACTCATTCACTTATGTAGCAGTACAGCAAATTAAGCTAGAGATGACGAATCCTCAGAATGAGAACTGGTGTGAGTCCGTATACAAGTTCCTTTACTATCCAGTAAGTTTCTACTTACAAATTTCTAACTGTAAAATAACTCATTGAAGGTTTTGGCCCAAGCTCTGCAATGAAAAGAAATGTTAAACTAAGTGCGGAAGATTTCTGTACCTAAAACCTTTACACAACTGCTGTGTTCCATGCGCTGACTAAGAACTGCCTGCTGGTCCTTTCTACCATGGTTTCTGGGAGGCTTTTTTTTCCCCCCAACATGGACAAAACATTATCTAACCAAACAGACTTGTTCCGTTTCCTGTATGCCTGGTTTCTGCTCTGTGGTTCCACCCTTGTTGCAGTCAACTGAGCCTGAAAAGTCGGCTACACTTGACCCCTCCCTCTCTGCCACCCATCCCATCAGCTGGGCCTCTGGGTCTGTCTCCGGCAGATGTTTGAGTGTGTTTCCTTCATTCCATGGAAGTTTCACTAGAACAAAAATATGGATGTTTAATTGATATTATTATACAAAAAAGAGTCTGAAACATCAAATTAAAAGCCAGAACCGTGATTTAAAAACTGGAGGGAAATCTGGCAATATGAATCAAAAACCTTGAAAAGATATGTTCCCTTTGATCCAACAATCTCATTCACAGGAATTTATTTAAAAATTTTGGAGATATGTGTATATGTGAGCATTTAGTATAAAAACTGCCTGATATAGTGTTTATAATTATACTCTGCACTATTTTTTAAACTGTAATTTTCAAAATATACTCAGGTTAAATACTGTAATGGTATTAGGTCATAGTAAGCTATCTAAATCTTGTAAGTGCCACTAAAGAAAAATATTAAAGCTGAAAAAATGTTTAAAATATCTTTTCGTAGCATTTTAAGATTAGGGAAAAGAAAATTATAAAATCTAATAATCTCTAACTAGACTTAAATATATAATTTTTATTTCATAAATGTAAACACAATTCTTAGTAGGAAAAAGAGTAGGGAATAATACCCCACATGTTGCCAGTGCATATCCTTGGATTGTAAGATTACTGCTTGCTGTCATTTTCTCTTGATTTCCTTTATTTTCTATTTCATGTTTTCAGGAAACATTGCTAATTTCAAACACAATACTGCTTTTAGTGCCCTAAATGGGTCTTGGATGAAGATTCCCAACCACTCCAGTTCCCACGTCACATGTGATGACAGTGATGTCCTGAACCTCACCACCAGGAGCTCAGTCTCAGTGCCTTGGCTTTCACTGTTCTCCTGGCCAACCTCTGTCATCCTGATCCCACTGATCTTATCAGGGCATTGAGACACTCTTTCACGGTGGCATCATCTGACTGACACTCCAGAACCAGTCTGACAGGGTCCCGGCCTTGCCCTGCTATGACTCTTCCCTAGCAACCACAAGTAGCACAGGAAGTACTTACGGGCGCTGGCTGTGTTCACAAGCTCTGTTTGGACTCAATGCTCACCGGGATCGCTGCTGTCCAAATGTTCATACCATCTTCCCCTAATTTCCACTGCCACCAGTTTGTTCCTTTTCTCCCAGTGTCTGTCTCATACGTCTTGTCCTTTCCATTTCATTCACTCTTAATATCTCCTAAAGTAGTGGCTTCCTTGACAAAGCTTCCTGACTGTTCCCTTTGGTCTCAACTACCCGTTGTCACACCCAAGTCAAGCTTCGAAAATGAGATATTTCAACAGGATGTTCTTTTCCTCACAGTATGGAAGCTTATTCTACCTCTGTGGTCAGTGCTTTGGATTTTATTTAATTCTTTATTGAACTGCATTTCCTGTTAGATATAGTCAAGCCAATCTCTAAATGATGAGCTTCCTTGGGTGGGAAGGGCAGCTATGTCCCTCTCTAGTACACCTAATACAGCTTTTCTCTAAGCTTTTCTGCTCTCCCACCAGCGTTCTTTCTTTAGGTTCCCTCTCTTTCCTCTTGGACTGTACCTATGAGGTCAGAAGCGTGCACCCCACTAGCACCTCGTGAGGTACCTGTCATATCACACCTGTATGCTCAAGACATGTTCCGTGCCTGCTCAGACCTGGCTCTCTGTTTAATGTCTTAACTTGCACAAACACTCGGTAAATCTTTTAATGACAACGGAGAACACAAAACCTGCAAGATCATGACTTCTGTTACTGCCAACTACTCTGAGCCCTGAAGGTAACCAACTACTCATTTTGGTTTTTGATGTTTGTCTGCCTTTCTTTCTTTCTTTCTTTCTTTCTTTCTTTCTTTCTTTCTTTCTTTCTTTCTTTCTTTCTTTTTCCTTTACAGGAAGTTTGAGCATTGCTACCAACATCCATAGAAAGCGAGAGAAAGCCAGGGTCCCAGAGGCTGCCGGGCTGCAGGCCAGGAGGGCTGTGCGCCCTCCCTGACTCTGCCACTCACCCTGTTGGCAGCCTAGCTCCCTCACCTTGCTGTCTACCAATCCCCTTAAATAGTCTCTCAGAATTGGCCTTTCCAAGGACAATTCAGCTATATACATTCAAAATCTCAAATATAGACACAAAGAATAAATATAGACCTATCAAAGGATAGATGACAGTTGTGCCCTTTTTATTAATCTATGCTAAAGAAATACTGATGCATCTTTCAAAGGTTTAGGCACAAAACATATACTGCACCATTATTTTTAGTAGCAGCCTGACTACATAGCAATAAAAATTTGTTTAAATGTTGAATTTCATAGCCTAAAACTTAATTTCATAGCCTAAAACTTTGTAGTCATTTGGTGTGTGAAAACTATGTAATGGAAATGACAAAAGCAAAATATAAAAATTTCCACTGTAATATGTGTGTATATATATATATATATATATATATATATATATATATATATATATATATCCCTCATTTGTTTGTCACATATAATATATGATTTGGGAAAACTCAAAATATAAAACCATAATGTATTATAATCTCCCTGTGTGCATGTACATCAGCTATCACTCTGACTAGCTAAACACGTGGGCACTCTGCAGATGTAAAACTAGAAGAAAATGTACCAGCTAGAGTAAATAGACTTCATAGGATTTTTCCATCTAAACCCTGTTCAATATATAAGTATTTTTAAATCCATAAGAATTCATGTGAATTTTTTGAAATCTTTTAGACTTCACTACTTAGTATTTTGAAAATCCACAGTGACACACAGTAAATATGTCCCTGAGCAGCTGCCCACCTGGACTCTCATGCCTTTTATTTTTTTCAGAACTATTCTTGTATTATTTGACAATTTTCTGAGAATTTGACCTATTTTTAGCATCTTAAAAACATCTAAAATTCTAATCCTAGACTACTATTGAGACCTTTCCAAAATATTTTATCCTTTTTTTCTCCTGTTTCTACTTTCAAGATGATTCCCCCTTTCACTTATCTAAGTTCTCTTTATCTTTCAGAAAACTCTTTATTCTTCATTTTCCAAGGAATATTTAGATACATTTATCTAACTCCATTAGGTGTGGACAGTTACTAAAATGTAAATTTACAGCTTAATTCAGCTTTCTTGACAATTGCTTGATAGCAGTGCCATAACAGCTTCCTAAATATTGGGAAACTCACCAACACCCCCCCGCCCAGAGAAAACTGCCATGAGGAGCCTCCACCAGCTCTGATGCATTGGAAGTTTTCAACAAGCACCAAAATTATACGTTAGCTGTAGGTCTGCGTGGTTGCGTAGTCTAATATACTCCAGCCTCAAGAACAGCCTGGGCATTTTGTGGAAAAGATAACAGGTGGCCTGTGGGGAGCAGGGATTCTTTAATTGTACTTGTAGTAGAAGATTCTTATTTCTATTGTCTGTGCCAGTGGATGACTACCCGAGTCAGAACCACAGTGGCTGTCGGTGCCACATCCGTCAGCCAGCTCACTTTGGAGAAGATAATTGCCTACAGTGCAGGAACCTTCATCCCAAAATAAGGCACACTGCTACACAAATCATTATGTGTGACAGAGAACAGAGACAGCTAGAGCAGACATGAGGAACCAGAAGTATCTGTTGGGCTTATTGAGGCCGATAAATTTCAAATTGACGTTCCAGCTTTCTCAGTACCAGAAGACACAGGAAGATCAGGCCCATGGGCATCTGAACTCCAGGACCCGTGGGACAAGTGTTGATGCACTTGCAGGAAGGAGGCCTCCATCTCATTCCCCTGGCAGCCTCATTTGCTGTTTCTGGTGACAGCCATTCCTGAGTGTTTTTGTGGCTGCTGCCTCCTTTTGATAAAATCGTTCTTAAATTCATCTTTATACTACCTCATTAAATAAGTCAGATTCCTTCAAGATATTTCCATCTGGATATATGTACGTGGTCATGTATTTGCAAAACACAACAATTACCTTCAACTGGAAGAATTGGCACATATACATACTGCATCTCGATAATTTTTAATCCCTTTCCCCTCTTTCTCACCCTCCCTAGATCCCCTCCCACTCTTCCCAGAATCTATCCCCCTATTCCTACCATCACTCTATTTTTTTCTCTTTTACTTCTTTATACTTTAGGTTTCTCACATTAGAAAAACCACTCACCATATAAACTTCTGCGTCTGATTTATTTCATTAAGCATAATGACTTCAAGGCATATTTATTTTCCTAGAAAACACTCCAATTTATCTTTCTTTATGGAAGAGTAATACTCCATTGTGTATATATACTACATTTCATTCATCTGTTGAGGGACATATCAGCTACTTGCAAGGTTTAGCTAGTATGAGTTGTATTGCAATAAACGTGGGCACACATGTATTACCAATACGTGCTGTCTTTAATCCTTTTCAACTGTTCCAGAATTAAGTGTGTGCCTTCAGGAGTACCATCAATGAGTCAGTTGGGTCACTCTTGACCACCCTGCAGTACCACAGTTGATTCTATGTTTTTTAAAAATATATTAATAAGAGGTTTGACAGTTTGCTAATTCACCTCCTCCTAGAAAAACTTGACAATGCTAAGAACTTGTCTTCAGCCATTTATAATGCCACTTGCTTGGTAAAAACTCACCAGACAAGCAAGTGCCAAAGACATCCCCAACCCCACTCTCACTGGGGTCATGGCCCAGTCTCCCAGCTCCTGGTATGTGAGGCTGGCATTCCTTTCTGGGCTCAGCCCAAGGGATTAGACACCGCCTTGCCCTCCTGAGAAATGTGCCAAATAAATAATAACTGAAGATGAAAGAGATTTTCACAGTTTCAACTAAAGCTAAGAAGATTACATCCATTCTAACCCCAATCACAGTGGTAGTTTTATTGCCACCGGGTTCACAGTGAGGTTACAAGTCACTGGTTGTGAAGAGGGCCCTTGGAAGAGTAAGAGTTCTGTATTAACGTGCACAGCCTGCTGTCCGCTAATTAGCTAGTACTGCCTGGCATTTATTACACAGTGAAGTTAGCAAGACTAGGCAAAACAAGATTTGGAAGACGGGGCTGGCAAGTATGACAGAAAGTTGTAATTACGGGTCTCAGTGAAGGAAGTGACAGCCATCTTGCCTGAGAGAAAATAACACAGCAGAACCCAGAAACATGATCTGCCTCACTTTATGGTCACAGCACTTCAAATTCCTCTGAAAAAGACAAGTGAGTGAACCGAACACCAGCCTCACTTCCCCTGCCATCCGACCTCGTGCATTCTTTGGACGTCTCTGAGCCTCAGATTCTGCACTTGATCTTAGCCTAAAGAAGGCACGATAAGCTTTATTCTATAACCAGTACAATGTGATGATATTGGCCAGTGTCCTTATAGACATTAAGTCAGATAAATGATTGAGTAATGACTTAGGAAACTGCAGAAAAGATTTCTACAGAAAAGTCAGTGACAATATCTATGTGAAAGGAAGAGATGGCTTCTCGCTATTCCTGTTAAGCATGCTGTACAAAGAAAAGAACTCTGCACGCCTGTGACAACAATGGCCCTATTAAAGTATAAAGAACTAAATGCCCAACTCTAAGACTGCATATAAGACTTGCACTACGAGGCGAGAACTCTATTGCCCATGCTAAAAACTGACAACTAAGTGAATTCCACTTCCTCTAAGAACGCGTCGCAACAATTATCAACTATAAGTGATCTTACCTGTGGGATTTCTGTCACACACATCACTTCGTATCAAGCAGACCTGAGTCTAGGAGTTGGCTTCAACCACGCTTCCACTGTATGATCTTGGAGAAGTCACTTAATGTGTCAAGACGCATTTCTTCATATCTGTATTTCATGCGTAATTCAAGAGCGTTCTCTGAACACAAAAATAGTACTGTTATCCTTACTGCTTAATGTAGAAACACAAACTGATAGGCTAAGCTGCCTTTCTAAAGATATCACATTGGCATGCTGCAATTGAAATTTATTAATTTTTACTGTCAAAAATGCATGTATGTATGCACAGCATGTTGTTTTGGTATATGTGTACCTGGTGAAATAGTCAAGTACTGATATTATGTATATAAAATAAAAAGCAGATACTGAATTAAAGTGATCGATTATTTTTCAACAGCAATGACTTTTTTTCTTACCTTTTCTCTGTCAGTCTGTATCATAAATATACTGCTAGTGCCCACTGTATGGAAAGGCAAAATGCAGTTCACTAAAAAGAGAATAATTAACCTGTTGAGATTTGCTAGTAAGTCATGCTTCTACCAACACACGTATTAAGTACTGAATTTTTATTCATCTCTATGAGATGAATTGGAGGCTACTTTTTTATTATACATTCACTCAAATGTACTTTCAAGAAGTCTGGCAAATATACACTATATAAAATGTCAATCAAAATATTATCACCTAACATAATCACTGTTGGAATTTAATGCATCTTATTTTATGATTTATGCCCAGATTTCTTTGCTATATATATATATATATATATATATATATATATATGTAGATATGTAAACAGTGAAAACAAAGTTATATACATAGCTTGATTTTTAATTTTCACTTGTTTATATAATGGGAATTTGCTTGGTTTCAAACATTATGAAGTTAGTTTTTTCATACATCATCCATGTGTCTTAAAAGTATATTTTAAGATAAAATTCAGTAAGTTAAATTGTTCAATCCAATAGAGTTTTTCCAAATATAACATCACTGAAAGCCTTAATGAGTTCTTTTATAACACATTATGCCTGAAGTGATATATCACAGGAAATAGCATTTAAAGAAAATACCATTTCCCTTCTCAAAGATAATAAAACATCTGCTTTTTCCAAAATAAAATAGAGAGTTATAAAAATAATCTTCCTTGTATCTCTTGTATATTTTGGGAGTTCCTCCAAAGTGTGAATTTCACACACATAAAAAAAATCAATGTGGTCTTGAAACATAATTTTCAGCATATGCAAATTGTCTATGTCTAATTATACTTTGCACTTCTTATTTTGAGTGCATCAAAGTATTTCACACATCTTATTATAAAAGTCTTAAAGATTTTTAAATTAAAGATTTGATCTGGGTGATATTAATAAATATATTCCATCCAAAACTGTATTACATAATATCCCACATGGTAAAATATGGTTACAGACCGTATCTAAAGCACCAAAACAAGTTCTACATGTAAAATAAGTGCATAGTGAAAGGAACAAGGAAACACATCTTTTCCATTTTTCATCTATTATGTTTACTTACTAAAATTAAATAAATCCAATATAAAAAGAATGGTCAACCAAATGAACAATTTCAGACTTTACTAAATTTTCATTTCTTCAGCCAACCATTGAAAATATTTGTCTTTGCCAGTATCTGTTTCTGAACCTTTATGTCTATTATTTTGGACAGGTAACCACACTTTGAGGAAAGGATAAGTTGATTTTATGATTAACACAACCCATAGGTATGACAACTGGGTTTGGATTTCATCTCAGTGTTGTGTGACTTCAAAGCCTCTTATTTGTACCCATAACACACAACCAACAGTAGAAATTGTCCAGTGATTTTGATGAGTTTTCTACTTTGTTCCCATAGCATACAACAAATTCTAGAAAATATCTGATGTTTTCAGTGAATTTTCTACAACGTGATTTATGGAACTGGCTCAATCTGGCTTATATTCCTAGCTCACTGCAGACTCCAACACACACTAGATAGTCAACAAACGTTACTTGACTGTATGATTGGATGGATGAAGGAAAATTCTTAAATTCTTCAGCTCTACATAGGTTGGGTGTGGTGGAACATGACACACCTATAGAAAGTAAATGAATAAGTGGGAACTAAATGCTTGCACCACTTATATTTCTCACTATCACTGGCTCCCAAACAAAGGAAAATATATCTCTTCCTTGCTTAAACCTATTGGGAAGAGTTTCAAAAATACCACTTAGATAACTTGATACACATCCTTTGGGAACTAGAACTTGAGAAATCCAAATTTAAAACCTGGTAACAAAATATCCCAGTGCCCTAGTGAAGAGGATTATCTATGTGAATCCAACTTAGCTTCTACTGATGACAGGGCAGACGCATACTTGGAGATGGTTTTCCTGAAGAGGCTCTGGCCAAGAGTCAGGCTATAAATAAGTTTATTGGATTCACAGAGAAAGAAGTAGAGGCTATGAGTGGACAATCGAAGGAAGACATTGCCAACATCAAGGCAAAGCATATCACATGTTGCCAATTGAGAAATACATCTCCAAATGCGCCTGAAGGAGGAAAAATACTCATTCAACTTCCTGTGTGCCCAGAAAGCTGTAACTGCACAGTACCAGCATGTGATTTAAGCACGATATTTCTCGACCCTAATCTTTCCCCTGTGCATTCTGGAGAGCTCAGGAATAGAAGCTAATGACAACAAGCCCCGTATGCCTTCCCACCCTACACCTGGCTTCCTAATACCGTGTGGGTACACACTGGAGGAAAGGAAAAATTCCAACTTCAAGTTAGTTTTGTAGTTTCATTTTTTCAGAATGGACATTTCAATTACCATACTGAGACTAAAGTTCTAAGTAATAACAAGTGATGTCTTGGGGTCTGGGAGTGATCAGTCATCCTAACGGACCTAATTTGCAGTCAGAGCAGGGAAACACCTTAATAGTAGTTACATGAATGGAAGTCAATTGAGGGAGAGACAAATTTTTCGTCCCATACCCTTTTGGGTACTAGCTAGATCCTGCTTGATTCTTTTTCTTCCTCTAGAAAATACAGAAATAATCATTTCTCAGATTCTTTTGTGGCTGGATTAGGATCAAGCCATGGCTCTGACCAAAGAAATGCAGGCCGATGCAGCGCTGCGTGGGCCTGCCTTTAAACCACATCACTGATTTCCTGCCTAGTTTTGTCTTGACCTTATTGCTAGATGTGAAGGACTTTGAGATCACGAAGCTGTCACATAGGAAACCACCATCCCTGGGCTACGGCTTGGAAGCCAGCACTACTTCAGAACTCCCTGAAAACCACTCAACCACGTGCAGATTGTAACAGGAGTGGAAGATAAGACTTTATTGTTTTAATACAATGTGATTTGGGTTTGTGTTTTACAGAAGGTAGATTTAATTACCCTGTTGAAAACATAGCCTAAGTCTATTTCCTCAAAACTTTGGGAATATGAGCAATTTTGTGCCTTACGCTTACAACTGATTGTTATAAAGCAGCGAGTGACACCATTCAGCAGAATAATGATTTCCTTGGGGAAGCAAATACCCAAAGATCTCTTTAGGTAATTGGAGGAGCATCTCAGAACCCCAGTATCTTTTCCTGTGGTGGGAAGAGGGACAGAATTATGTTCCAAGGCTGCTGTGTAGGAAGCCACATGGATATGTGAAATTCACAGGCATGACGAAGGCTGCCCAAGGACTTAAACCCTATCCAAACCTAAAATCTGAATCATTAACTCTATTTTCACAGAGTAAAGAAATTATATTTTTTTGGTTGACTAATCAGAGAGAATTTCCATCGGGACAAACTTGAGTTTGACCTAGAGAGGTGAGTAGAATCTCACCAAGCAGGGAAGATCGAAGAGGATATCCATGAAGGGAAAAATAGCACATGAAAAGGTGCAGACACGGGGGTGAATGTGACAGCCAGGAGAGAAAATTCAACATTCTGCCTCGATTTGAGTACCCACTCTCTCAGCCTGGATTACTGTGGACTTTCAGCCTGATAAGAAGTGAAGGGATGCAGGGGAGTTTTAAATCAAGTGTTGAAAATGCTTCGTATTTAGATAATTCCTGAAGATAACACATTGGGACCTTGGCAGATGTTGGGCACTCTGCTGCATTCCTGGGTGCTTTTGGCTTCGTTTAATACAAATCAGTGGGGTGTGTGTGTGTGTGTGTGTGTGTGTGTGCGTGCGTGCGTGTGTGTGTGTGTGTGTGTGTGTGTGTGTGTGTGAGAGAGGAGTGTGTGTATTTTGTGGTACTGTGGGTCAAACCTAGGGCCTGCACCCTGAGTTCCACCACCATGTCATTTTTATTTTTGATTTTGAGAAGGGGTCTCCCCAGGTTGCTAAGTTGCCTAAACTAGGTTCAAACGCATAATTATCCTGCCTCAACCTCCAGGACTGCTGAGGTGCCAGGCTCACAACACACACCCAGATGGGTAGATATTTTTATTAGTCTCATTTTATAGATGAGAAAACTGAAGCACAATTAAATAAAGTAAATTGATTTCAAGTTGCAAGTGTTATAAATATAATAGCTAGTATTCAGACTCAAGTAGAATGGCCCTAATAAGTGTCCTCAACTACTTTTCAAGAATATGTTAGTAGCGATTAGAAGCAGCAATGGATAAGAGGAAGAGTTTAAATTTCGGAATCACAATAACTTTTATTTGAATCCTCCGCGCTCAGGGGAAGTCCTGGATACATGAACTTTTTAAGTCTAAAATTTCCTTTTTATTTACAAAGATTATTTTCCTTCCTGCCTTCCATTCTTCCTTTCTCTCTCTTAAAGTCTCTTTTCTTCCTTCCTTCCTTCCTTCCTTCCTTCCTTCCTTCCTTCCTTCCTTCTTTCCTTCCTTCCTTCCTTTCCTTCCCTGAATGTAAGATGTCACTTGCCCAGTACAGTGATTACAGTAGATGGGTCAATGCATAGTAACTCATACAGTAGAAAGTGGTATGAGAGGTGGAGATTATAAATTTAAATTTTAGGTTTATTGAGATTAAATTATAGAGTTGGACATGGCCAGAAAGAGCCTAGTAGACACATCCTGCTCAATTCTTACTTAATTATACTCTGAATTTCAGATGCTAATGAGGCACACAAGTGACACCTTTGAGGACACTTTCAGACATAAAACTGGCACTTAGAATAAGGATAAACGTTGGGACCCCAGCTTTGTCCATAATATGTAAATTGCCTTCCTAAAAGAGGATAAGAACTGAGACTGACATCATCCTTTTATAGTCCCAGTGATCTAAGAGGTAGAGGCAGAAAGACTGCGAATTTGAGCATAGCTCAGGGAATTTAACAACTTCGCAAGATCATGTCAAAAAACCAAAACAAACAAAAAGACTGTGGACAAACGTGGAAGCCCAGGACTTCACAGTCACCCACCCAAAAATGGAAGAGAACTACAAGAAAGACAAACAGCGTGGGGCTGGGCCTCATGTGTGATAGAGGATGGCAGGTGAAACGCTTCCGGGAAAGAATGATCACGCGACAGCTGCATTCTGTAAGTTTAGATTTTGCCTTTCCTAAAGATAAATGGTGTGACTAACAGATTTATTTTATGTAGATTATCTGGTGTCACGGAACAAAGATTAAATGCAGATTAAATCTTTGTCAGACAATTCACAGTGAGGCTTCACGGGTGAATATTATGTTTTAAATTGCATTTTCAAATAAAAATGTGCCCTCTTCTTTTCTTGACAGTAATTGGTAGGTTAAAAATGTACCTTTCTCCTCCTGTCATTCCATTCACATTATCACGTGTGCACCTCCAATGGCCTTATTCGTTTCCAGAGGCCTCTCTCTTCTCAGAAGAGTAATCAAAGGAAAACAACACCTACCCACAGAAAACTTAAGACGACTTCGCATTTTAAATTTCCACCTTTTCCACCCTCTCTTGCGTGTTCCTCAAAGTAATTTCACTGTTGATCCTACTTATTCCCCAACCAAACATCTGTTGACATCTACTAGAGTGGAAGGCACTGTGCCTTCTCTCTGGAGTTTACAGAAATAAATTTTAAAATATTCACTTTCCTTAAGGCCCGTGTATTTCAGTAATGGAAAATACATCAACATAGAAAGCATGTGTATAAACTACCACAAAACAAGATTTAATATTTATGTCTTGGAAAAATATCTTCAGAAGATTGAGTATGCTGAGCAGAGTAGTGAAGATAGAAACAAAAAGTGAGGAAGAGGAAATGTTTGCCTCAATAACTGAACAATTATAAATAAGTAAATTTCAATTTTTTTTTTGTTCACACAATGCTGACGTATTGCTTTAACAGATAATACTAATGTTGATGGATTGCTTTAACAAATAGTACATATATCATTGCTCTTCTTTTGGGTTTGAAATATTTTGATTTGGTTGTTTTGAGCACTCTAGTTTAAGTAAATATTTTTAAAACACATAGTCATAGTTTTCCATAACTATCCCACTCTATGGGATGTGTCTACTCATGTGTAACTCTAAGTTCCACACAAGGATGAAGACAGAATTATGTCCAGTAAGCCTAATTGTTTACCTTCTCAGAAGGTAAAAAGAGGATCCTTCCACTATAAATCTACTGACTACGTGAATCTCATCCAGTCATGAAACAAGAATTATTAGTAACTTACTTACTGGCAGTTTATGTGGGGTGACTTCAGGATTTATAACAAAGACTGTTGTCTGCTAAATAAGCTAGGACTTTATCAGATGAGTAATAAATTACAAGGATAAGTCATTCACACAGTTTTCAAGTAAATTTTCCAAGACTTGCAATTACTCATATTTACACTTTTTGCTAAAAGAATATAAAAAAATAGCCTAGTATTTAGAATTTGCTAAATTCTAGCCAAACCTTCCTTTGTAGAGCATGAATTCACTATCATAACTGTTACTTCCTGAAAGATTAGTAAAGTTTATCTCTGTCTTACTTTACATTATCTTCTCCATAACTTTTTATGATGTGTAATGTCAAGAAAGACCTGTTCTACTGGCTAAGTGTCAGGCTGTACTGTCAGGAGAGTGTTATTGAGAATTTCCCTTTGAGATTCAGTTATATATAAATAATAGCAAGAGGCTTATTGAATACTACTGACATACCAGCTATTCAGCTGAACAGTTTATCAAACTCCTCAAACTCATAAGTGCTATGGTCTAATGAAGACCTAATGCTTTATGATTAGGTGGGTTTGAGCTAAAACTTGACTCTGAATTCTGGGTATCTTCAAAAGCAAAGTCTCTTTCATAATATATAACATACAGGTACTCAGTAAATTCACAAGCTCAAAATTAGGCATAAAATATCTATTCATGCTTTGCACAGCACTGTCTTGATGTAATTTCTAGCCACATGGCCTTAGTTTCATTTATAAATTTTATTAAGAAGAGGGATGATTGTTGTGACTTCTGATGAAGCAAAAAAAGAAAGAAAGAAAAAAGAAAAAGACCTATAACTTGGTACATATTGGTGTTGAATCCCAAGACAGAAAGTTTTCCTCATACGATGCCTTCACTACAGCTGAGCAATCGAGTCAAGTGACCGACTGCCTTTTCCTTTGGGTCCCGTCAGCTGAGCTCCCTCTCCCTGATTCCCCTAATGCGCAGTTTGAACATAGGTGCTATGAACACCATCCTTCGTGACTCTCACGCTCATTCACGAGACTAACTACAGCCTTTTATGCCCAACCTGGTCAAGACTTTGAAGTGAATGGCAGCCATCCTGTGATACACAGTGAATAATTTGCCTAATTCTTATTGGGTTTGTGTGCAATTACTGCTGACATTTCATGAGCATCTCTGAATATTTTGCCTTTGATCTAAGTGTCATCTGAACATGCTTCCGACCTTTCAATAACATTTCATAGAGGCTTGAGACAACTCTCAGTGGACAGAGTTTCACTTTTGCCCTTTGCTTGCACACACACGTTAATTACTTTCACGCCAAAATTAACAGATTTACTTGATTTCCTAGTCTATCTGGAGATCGTTTTAGATTTTCATCTATGACAAATGATGACTTATTTCTTCTTTTCCAGTGCTTGTCACCTGGATACATTGTTTTCTAACACTGTTAAATAAAAGAGGTGAAGGTGGGAATCCACTCTCACCCCCACCTTTTTTTTTGGTATAATCATCACCAATATGGTATAACTGGTATAAAGATTCTACCAGGGATCATGGGATGTATAATGGGAGTTCATGGGCATTTTTTACAAATTAAAGAAATATAGGTCTATTTCTAGTGTACTGAGTCTCATGTGTGAATGGAGGTTGAATGATATTGAAAACTTTTGTTTCTCTGTTTATGCAGAGAATTGAACCCTGGGCCTTGTACATGCAAAGCAAAGACTCTAACACTTAGCTTAAACTTCATGTTTGCTAGTTCTGCAATAGAGATAACTATCTTTTTAAAACATACTGAATTAAAATAATTCCACCTTAATCTCATTTGATTTAGTAACCACCCATTTGCTTATTAATTTGTCATCCATGTTCATGAGAAATACTGACTGTATTGCTTCTTTCTTATAATATCCCTGCTAGGTTTTTATTATTGAGATTATTCAGCCTAGTACAACTGCAAGAATGTCGCTTTATTTCTGTAATTGTCTGAAAGAGTTTAGCTGAGGCTGGTATTATTTTTTCCTTTCACATTAGAAATAACTCACCATCAGAGTCATGTGTGCCTAGGATTTCCTTTATGGGAAAATTTGAATTTCAGACCCATTTCTTTATAAGATGAAGAACTTGTTCAACATATATAATATTTTTCTGTTTTAAAAATGGCAATTTAAAGCAACTTACCCATTTTATGATGTAACTGTACCTTTTTTGCTACTTCTGTCATTTTAATTTCTTCAGAATCTCATACAAATGGCCTCACACTGATTCCTAACATTTGCAGCTAATGTTTCATCTCTACAACAATCCAAGCCATGAGTGTTACTGTGACTTTCCCACCTTTACAGAGAAGGAAACGAAACCCAAAGCTTCTAAGGCCTGCTCAGCTGGCACACAGAGCGTGGAGTCCAAGCAAGGCCTAGTGCCTCAAAGGTCCACAGTGTTCCCAGCTATTCCATTCTCCCTTCAAACATACACCGTAGCCCTGCCTATGATGAGTTAAAAGGGCCACCTTTTAAAAACGCACGTAGTGGCGTGGTCCTTGTCTACGGCAAAGAAAGAAAAGCACTATACCAATAGGAAGTAAACGTGCTCTCCTCAGTCCCTAGGCACCCACTTGACATCAGGGCTGATTAAGTCATTTTCCACTTAATTTGTGCCTTTTTCTGTTTTTCATTTTCCTTGAAGATCTCATCTCCGCCCTATGAGAAAACTCTAAACTAACCTCTAAGTACTTATTGTGTGAAGCATTCCTTTGATTTTATTCTTAAGTCTCCTATCACATGACGGATTTCTCAACTTTTCCAACAGACAGATATCTCTGTTGTGTAGCCACTACAGTAACATAGAAATGTCCCTTGAAACTCAGGTACTTACATTTACAGTTGTGAGTATGCTTATGAACATCGGCTTCTCCTGTTGAATTATCTGTCTTGTGAAGGTAGTCGGAACCAACTATGGCTCTGGCACCTTGTGTCACCAGGATTCAGCACCACCTGTAAGAGGACAGAGTGCAAACGGGCCGTTGCTGAGCGTGGGTCTTGTTTGCTTTCTCTTGCTTGCATTTCCCACCTTCCCAAGGACTTTTGCCTCAGGGAATCTACTGCAGAGCTCGGGACTTTGCCAGGCAGGTAATTACTGTACGCACTAAACAAGGAATTTCTCACAAGAAAGAGTGGCTCTAACTGACAGCTTAGTTTAAGTTCCCAGATTTATTTTAAATGAAGAAACACTGACACATGGATGCAAAAATTGAAATATTTTTAAATGTTCACATTCAACTAGTGAATGCTTAAAATACACACTGATTTAGCAGCTGTCTAGACCTTCTTGATAATATCAAAGTCTAAATTTGAGGATTTTAATAAACGTCAACCCCAAGCAAATACTTGTCCTGCCCTTTTCCACACACCACTTCCCTCGTCCTTCCCTATTCTATCGATTACAAATGTATTTTATGATGAAAAAAATGTCAATGTCCAGGGTACCTCCCTTGAAGGCTTGAAAAAACCCTTTAAAGCCTAGAGTTGTAATGTGGAGCACGGCCACTAGGTGGAGCCCCATAAACCTACGGTTACCTCAGATGCAGTACTAATCGCTTGGGCCCTTAGAAGACTCATGTTGGAAAGGATGGACAGAATCATCTAGTTCTTGATAGCATTTCAGCCCCATAGACAAGCCCGAGGAGCAGCCAAGGAAGGGATGAGCCTCGGTCACTCGCTGAATGAGTCGTGCATCCTAAGTCAGCACTCAGAACCCCTGTGCTCCTATGTCTCTGCAGAATTTGCTGCAGTAATAGTTTTGCCCCAAAAGCTACAAACGGAAAAAAATATAAAGCAAAATAAAGACAGGAGAAACTCCCATCAATCTTCTCAATGGTGAGAGAAAGTGGTAGCGTCAAAACACTGATTAGTTTGTGTCCTGGAGTCACACGGCCTGAGACGCAGGAAGTGGACCCACAACCATGAACATTAATGTCCAGGTTTCCTCTTCATAGGCGCCAGAGGGGCTTGGTTTCCAGATTTGGCCATAGTTGGCAGAAAGGAATGTCTCTGACTACTCCACGGACACACTGCGACTCGAGCTATACTACAAATAAGGGTGAATAAGACATCTAAGATTTTATATTTTAAGTTTGAGAATTGAAAGTAAAAACATTCAGCCTTCAAAAAAAGAAAGAAAAAACATCTTGCAACCATGAGAAAGGCTAATGCCCAAAGCTGGTTGTTTCTCTCATAGTCTGTTAACGCCACTCCACATTGTTAAAAAACAAACATACAACAAAAATTGGAGGAAACGCTCTCATAATTTAGTAAAGGGAAGATATAAAAAGTACTAAGTATTTCAGGTACTATAAGAATGATAAAAATGTGAAAAATTCTTTCAAAATAATACTTTTTAAAGTATGGCATAAATCTGTACTTTATAAAAAATCTCTGTGTGTGTGTGTGTGTGTGTGTGTGTGTGTGTGTGTGTGTGTGTGACTGCTTCCCTTTGGGAATAAGAAAAAAGAGAAATACAGTCAAGTTTTTTATGCATAGCATAAAAAAGATATAAGCCCACAAAGTTCACCAGGAGAGCATGTTCTGCATATAAGAATATTTATTCCCCAAGTATTAACACACTTTTGTCACCAAGCAAGAGGAATTATTTCAAGCCACGCATGAATCTTGACACTCTAGGAAACTGAGGCAGGAAGATCTCAAGTTCAAGTCCCACCAAGGCAGCTTAGAAAATTTGAGACACGTTACCTCAAAATAAAACATACAATTGGCTGGAGATGTTTCTCAGCGTGAAGGCCCTGGATTCAGTCCTTGGCACAAATATTAAAAAAAAAAAAAACAACAACAGCATTTGGCAGAATAGTAATTGTGTTCTTATATTTGATGAGTAGAACTGAAGAGTAAAGTCGAGCTGTGGAGTAAAGTCAATGAGAACAAACCCTCAGGTTCTTCTGAAAGAACAGTCCTACATAATGGAGCAGAAGCTGCTGGGAAGAAACCGCTGCAATGTCCACGGGTCATCTCAAGGATGCTCTCAAATCTGACCCCTCGCTGCTCCTAGAAGACCCTCAATAGAGAAAGGAGTTCCATGACCTTGAATTATGTTGACTGAAAATTATTATTGATATTGTGCCATCACCAGCCACAGCCATCGGGGTTAATGCTGTGGCCCTGACAACAGTTCACTCTAAGCCACAGTGGGCGGATAAAAGGACAGTAACTGATGCCATTGATTTTTTTTTTCTAAGTCATTTGTATTCTTTGTTTTCTTCTCAAAGAACAAACTAATAAAGCTGCTCTTAACCGTGACCTACGGAGGAAGCTTTGCCTCGTCTGCAATTTTCTAACAGATAAAAAATAGGACAGGGACAAACTTCCATGGTGAGCAAAAGACAGGATGTGGTTTCTTCCCTTTCATGTCTGAGGAGTACTTTATAAAATGAATGTATCGATGTGTATTATCCATAAATATAGACTTATCGCATCTTTTTCATCATCGTATCCATTGATGAACACTGAGGATGATTCCATGTCTTGGCTAGGGTGAGTAGTACCGTAATAAATATGAGCATGCAGGTAGGTCTCTGATAAAATGATTTTATTTCCTTTGGGCACCCGCCCAGTAGTATGGCTTCTCTATCGCTGCAGCTGAAGAGCTTCCTAATCTTGTCCATAGCTGATATGTGTTCTCCCCATCAGTGTGGAAGGTGTCGACACTTGCTTCCCTCCCCATCCTCTCCGGCACTTGTTGTATCTGACCTTCCTTGGTAGTAGCTATTCTAACAGGTGTGGGGGAGCATCTCCGGGAGGTTTTGCTGTGCATTTCTCTAACGCATGTTGAACAGCTTTGCTCAGCCTGCATATGTCTTCCTTCGGGAAAGGTAAATACTATGTCCTTGAGTCTCACTCCCAACTCACTCGCTAGCTGTATTTTAAAAAGCCCCAGGGAGCTCAATTATCCTACGACTTGAAGTGCTTAAAGTTAGTTTTAAATTTTGTACCGCACAAAAGGTTTTACTTGTATGTAACTTCACACTTTTGTTGTAATGAGTTTCTAGTTCAAGCCAGTACTTGGCAGATAAGCAGGATCTACAAAATCTTAACAGACTGGATACATGGAGAATAGAGATTTATCTTATAGTTAATGTCACAAACACACTCTTTGTCTTAATCCAATCGCAAATTCATCTAATAGTAAATTAAACTAAACATTTCAAATTCATAACAGAGGCATCTGCAGAGTAGCACAGGGAACCAAGCAAAACCATTTTATCCATCTGGCAAGGGAGAAATTCGGTGAGACAAGACCTTATTTAATTTCCTATAATCCCTTCTAGGCTTGTTATCCATTTCCAGAATTGTCATAACAGGAATTTACATAACGGGAAACCAAAGTTTCCTAACTGAGTCCCTGCCTCTAATTAACGTTACTGCCTCCAATCTTCTACATAGCTGCTGTTTATTCTTCAAATTATGTATTTAATAGATACTCACCAAACCCCTGCTGTGAGCCAGGGGCTGTGCTGAACTCTGATCAAGTCCGTAGCTGACTTAAATCCCACAGCCTTCTGGCTGGAGGCCACAGGTCTCAGGCTGGCCGCTGGCCCACGTCTGTCTGGCCTGCTCATCTCCTGGGTGCTCTCTTACTCTCTTTCCTACTCCTCTCAGTGCTTGTGTGTGCGCTTCTTTCTTCACCTAGGTGTCTTCTCCTGGCCTGTTCTAGCCTCATTTCTTTCTTTATTTTATTTTTCTGATAAAGGGTGCCACATAGTAATTCAAGCTGACCTTAAACTCATTACGTAGCCTCGAATTCACAACAATCCCCCTGCCTCAGCCTCCGGAGTGCCAGGATTAGAGGTGTGTGGCATCACACTCAGCTGTTATGTGGTGCTAGAGAACCAAAGCTGGACCCTGTGCAGCCCAGGCAGGGGCCCTAATGTGTGAGCTAGGTCTCCAGCCCTAAGTTCATTTCTTCTAGGAAAAAAAAAAATTGTGAATTACATGGTGTTTCTCAAGAAGTGCCTACACTGATCTTTTTCTTAAAAAAAATTGTTATATAAGAGAGGACAAGTTTAACAATTGTTATTTCAATTAGTAGGAAACAATACTTATGAGTTTTTATGCTTTCTACATTTTTTGTATTTTCTAAGACTTTCTTTTGTGGTCACCTATTTAATTTCATAACGGGAATTACAAACATCCTTAATCTGGTAGCAGGGAAGAGAAAAAAAGGAGAGAAAAGGATAAAGAAAGTTATAGAAGCATTGTACAAATTTCAAAATGTTCAATAATTTACCCATCAGGTTAGTGAATTGGCTTTTATTTTGTAAAATAAAAAAATACCCACATATTCTCATTTATAGTTAAACTCAGTTACTTATAGCACTGTTCTGCAGTTGCTTCTGGGCAGGGCCAATACCAGCAATTAGATCCCTTAGCATCTTCTAGAAAGCTGCTCTCATTCCTTGGGAAACATCCCTATCGGACCCAACACGTGGTAGTAGAGAGAGGCCTTGAGTTACAACACGATCCCCAAGTCAGTGAAGTGGAAGACAGAAGTAATCAGGAAGATTGCTCAGACACAGCATCTTGGCCCTCCTTACTCAAGAGCAATCATTTTCATCAGAATTATTTAGGATAAGGTCTTAATTCGGAGGTTCAGCAAACCACAAGTATTAGAAAATCATACATTCTAGGAGTTAAATGAATATTTAGGAGATGCCAAATTTGGGGCAGATAGTGAAAGTCTTTCTTTAAATCAACTCGACAAGGGGTGCTCGTGGCTATAACCTTTGTGTACCGTGACAATGTAAAAGAAAAAGGAGTTATAGACCCAGATAAGTCAGGTTTCAAATCCAGTTCATCATTACACAAGTCACAAGACTTAATAGAAGTTGCTTCTTGGCAGTAGATTAAGGATAAAAACACTTTCCCCCAAAGATTGGTGGGATTGGTATATATACAGTCCCCCCATATAGGGAACTGTAGTTTGCTAGCCCTCCGCAAACTAAACACTAGGGAAATAGGCTTGCCCGCCTAGATATTAAAATTAGACTTGACATATGCAAAATTATTGAACACTCCTGAATAATTTTCTGCCCAGTAGAGCTGGTTTGTATCTGACTGAATTTATTAATATTGAGAGAAAAAAATGTAAGACTCAGAAGGAGGAGAATCTCAGAGGCATTGCACATTGTCTTAGTCACTTTTTTGTTACTGGGATACAACACCTGACCACCAAAACTTTAGGGAGGACAGGTTTGTTTTAACTCAGAGTTCAGAGGTCTTGGTTCATTCATTCCTGATCAGCAGGCCATGGTGAAAGTACATGGCAGAGGACCCAGCCAGAGAAAAGCTGTTCACTAAGTGGAGACAGGAAGCAGAGAGCAAAATGAAGCCAGTGATAAAAAAATATACCCTTCCAAGTTACACCTCCCCAGTGACGCTTCTCCCCAGCCAGGATCTGCATCCTAACAGCACAGGGAATTGAAAGATTAATCCATTTGATCTAAGTAATCCTCCTGGTTCAATAACAATCCATTTACATGACGCTTTGGGGTGAGTTCTAGACTGAGTCCACAACACACACCGTGGCTTTCTCCACAGTACATTCAAATTTAGCCAATTCACCTTTCCACGAGAAAATCCCCAGGGTTAAAATGCTGAAGTTGTTTTCTACCACAGCCTTTAACAGACAGTGCCATCTTTATCCACAGATTAGAGGATCAAGGTGTGTAAGACCGGTCCCTTTAAACCTCAGGTGCCTCCAGCCTTCTTTCTCATAAATCTCTGGAATTCATACAACCTTGGAGGCTGATTTGTAACCTTGTGCAGGACAGACTCTCTCAATAGTGTACAGATTTCATTTGGAGGATTTGAGCACTTCCATGCCTGTGGCCATTACTATTTACAGTAAATTCAGTTTGTTTTGTTATTTTTTTTTAAGCTTGAAAACCTCAGCTCTGCAAGTTTGCTCTGTATGACTTTGCCTAGAGTCGACTGTCTTCTCACTGACAGGACTAGCAAGTCCTCAGATCAGGGAAAGCTCACCCCCACCATCCATGTCTGTTACTGAAGGAGGCCTGTGGGGGGGATAGCTCTTTCAGTGGAATAACTCAGCATCACCGTAGGGTTATAAGAAATCATTTTAAAAATTCCATCTTCTGAGAAGATATCTTTGGCTGGATCCTTCTGAAGAAACCCTGAGATAAATACTTGTATGAAAATAGCATATTTGAGAAGTAGCTCCAAAAAGCCCCAGTAGGAAAGTGAGAATGAAGGGAGGAATACAGAAAAAAATAATATGATGCATCAACTGCTAGAATTTGGGGCCTTTTGAAGTTTGAGGTCCTAGAAAATGCCCTTAGGGGAGAATCCCACCACTTTCCGCAGAACTGCATAGACATGTGACAGGGGAATACCAAGGGGCGGGCTGAGGAATGGGGCATCCAGCAGCAACTGCTGGGGGAGGCAGCTCATGAAAACATACAGAGTGTCTGTGTTCTCAGAATTCTGAGTGATAACACAGTCCAGTCAGAGGACGAAGCAATGGAATATTCTTGTCATGTCAAATGTGTCTCCAGGAGGCTGTCATAAGTGAAGTCCAAGACTAACTGCCCTTCTCTGCATTCCTATGTGATGGGAGAAACAGATTACATCCTCACCCTTAAATGTGCATGTGTGTTCAAATACCTGACAGATATCAAACATGGGAGTTGACCAACTGATTTCAATTTAATTCAGGCAAGAATGATCAATCAGAATGTGAGGCCAAACTCCAAATACTCAAAATGCCAGTAATATCATATTTTAAAAATTCTCTACTTTATTTGTGACTTACTGAAGACTTCCTCATTCACCAAAATCCATGAGAAAGTTAATATTGAGTTATTTGAATCACTGTTGGTGCGGGGAGGAGAAGAGGGAAATTGGACTTAAATAGTCCTCAAATAGTGTTTACCAGACATCAAAATCTTGAGAAAGAAAAAGAAAACAAGATGATGGTGTACCTATCCCTGCTGTCTTTGCTCCTTGCGTGATGCCCTAAAATGATAATCATCTCACTATCTCTGCAGCTCCCTCAAAGGTCAAGTCTGTTTATCTCTCAGCCAGAAGACTGAGTCTCCCAGAACTCCAGACCTCCAAGGTAACTCAGTTCTGGTCCCTCTTCCCACCACACTCTTAGGTCACAATATCCAGTCCCAACCCACACTCTCCCTATTATTTTCTCAAGAATCCCCAGGGTATGGCTCCCCCCTCCAGCCACAAAAATTAAAAGCCAAAAATGTTCTGTACTCTCCTGTTCTTGAACAAAACAGCTTAATTACTTCAGTGGAACCAGAGTCAGCATCATCTGCCTTTGCTATTTTCAACTTCCTTTTTTTAGCTTTTAAATCCACACTGGATGTAAACTCAAATTCAGGAAAAGTAGATAAAAACAGTTTGGTGAGGAGGGTTGGTCAGAGCGTGGTACAGGGCTCCATAGTTATTCACCACTGCTAAAGACACCAGGAGGGACCTGGGTGTGGTGGTATGAGCCCGCAGTTGCACCTGCTTGGGATGCTGAGGTGGGAGAATTGTTTGAGCCTAGGGTGCAAGACCAATCTGGACAGCATTGCCCAACCCTATTTAAAATATATATATTTTAAATGGGAGACACCCAACATGGCAGACAAAAGGCAATTAAAATCAATTAAAAATTAGGCAAATGAATTAAATAGACATTACTTAAAAGAAAAACTAAAAATAGCTAGCAACTACATTTTTAAAAATGGCTAGCATATTTCACTATAGGGAACTGCAAATCCAAACAACTGAGTTTTTTCCATATATATATATATATATATATATATATATATATATATATATATGTACCACATAATGTTTACAATGAACTTGAGTATTTTGTGCACACACATATGACATGAGTATTACGATCCCTTTCCCTCCCCCTTTTTGGCCCTTCCTTTCCATCCCCATCTGCCCATAATTCCCACTATCACACTCACTTGGTTCTCTACAATGCCTGTGTTCTGGGTTTCCCAAATCAGAGAAACCATAAACAACCAAAATTTTAATCTTACTTCCATCATGTCAGCTATCTTCAAACACACAAAAAGTAACAAATGCTGGCAGAGATGTAGCGGAATAAACCCTCCCACATAATTTGTGGGGATGTAAACTATTTCAACCATTATGGAAATCCGTATGGACAGTCCTCAACAAACTAAAAACAAAAATCCCATTCGACCTTGCTATGCCTCCCTGGGTGCATTCCGGAAAGAATGAAAGTGACACGGGCATGCCTGTGTTTACAGCAGCGTAATCCACAAGAACACTAAGCTCCGAACACAACCTAGGCGCCCTTCAACAGATGAATGAATTTTTTTAAAGTGGCATATATACACAACCAAATATTATTCAGCCTTAAAGAAGAATAAACTCATGTCATTTGCACACACACGGAGGAGCTAGGAGTGTAGCTCAGCAGTTAAGAGCTTGCCTAGCACACAGATGGAACTGGAGACCACTGTGCTGAGTGAAACAAGTCAGACACAAGAAGTTAAAAACAATACAAGATAATTAGATAAATAAAGGGAGATGATAAGAAACAAGAAGGTGGACTCTTCAAACTGGGGGAGGAGAAGGGGGTCTGAGGGAGGTAGGGAGAGGGTAGCAAAGGGATTAGAAATGATTAAGCTGTGTTATGTATGCGTGAGCCAAGTCCCCAAAATGAACACCACCAGTCCTTATTGAAAAGATGTATTGATAAAATAAAATTTTGAAAAAAATACCTGTAGGAATCAAAGGCATCTTTTCCTAAAAGCAAGAAAAACCAAAATTCTGACCTAAAATTCCACAGGAGAGCTTTAAAAGTCATAATTACTTGCATAAGGGGCAGTTCAGTGCCTCTGTCCTCATTTTGTAGACCTCTGATTTCAGCCAGATTTCAAGTCCCTAAGACTGTTTGATCCTCATCAGTTGAGATTACCTTAGCTAGACTACTTCCATGTGCTACAGAGACAGAAATAATTCACAAAGGATTTTCTCTTAGATGTTATTCCTTTGAAGTGTGCATTGAGTTTCACCAAATGCTTTGTTGAGACCATTTACGTGTCTCTCTGGTGCAATGAGACGTCTTCCTTTGGTCTTCCGGAGATCACCTCAAGAACTTCACTGAAGGCTTTTTGGCTGTTTAAAACATTCACATGAGTATTTAACATTAGCTTAGTACAACAAACTCCCCGTCTCAGTGAAAAATGGCCACAGCAAGTTGGAGGGCCATGTTTCACATTAGGAGGACAGAAAAGTGCAATTCTGCCTTATGCTTAGCAGGTAGAGCGCTGAAAATATGAATGAGAAACATAGAGGCTCACGGGAAGACCAGAAACCACCAACCGGGGCCCAAGTTCTGACCTCCCAATCCACTAACTCAGTACTGCTCACATTGAAGCCAGCTGAACTGGAAATCACTTGGCTGATGGCTGTTTCTTGTCACATACCTGTGATGTTTCAGATTCACAGAACTATTTTGTTTGTGCTTTCAGTTCACAGACGGTGTCTAATAAAAGCACTGGTAGGGAGAGAACACGAGGCAATTAACTCTATGGTGTGAGAAATTGTGGTGGACAGAGATCACGGGTAAACAGACCTGGAGGGTGAATATTCACGGAAACAGCACCTGAAAGTGGGAGCCGGATGGTAGAGCGAGGTAGAAGATGAGACGTGATACCGTAGCTGCAGAACAGATCTACCGGAAGCCCGCAAGACCCCACAGCTGCTGGACAGAGTGCAGAAGCCAGGCCTACATTCCGGCCATGCAGTGTGTCCCCAGAGCAGTTCCTTGGAGGGACGCAGATGGGAGATCCAACCACCCACCCAACACTTGCTTCAGCTGGGGAATTTAGAAGAATGAAGGCCTCGGGCCTGGCTGAGGAATCTGAGCCGCACTCCATGGCTCGCATTTTCAAAGTAAATCTAGGAGTGGAACAGGCTATAAAACTGAAAGACCCTGGGCCAGAACTTCTCATTGTTCTTCACTAAATCTTATTTCGCTTTGAACAGTAAATTCACAGAGGTATTTAATGCTTAATGTCCTCACACATAAACAACGACATTAATATAAAAATGAATAATTGTTGTGGAACCTGAATGATTCTTTTTCCTCTCTGTCATCCTCATCTAGAAATAACTGACCTCCTAGGAATAACTAACAGGCTGTCAGGTCTGGTGCCATAAAGGGAATTATTTTCAAAGCAGTCATCTCAGAAATAATTTTTGGAAAACAAAACATATATATATTATTTGACTTATTTCTACCTAAATTGAAGTACTTTTTAAGCTTGCACACCTTGGATTAGAATGTTGAACTTCTTCTGCACATCAGAGATGAGACACAAGTTCCACAGGATAAGGTCACAGCCTGTGGAGCTGGACATGATCCAGTGACTCAAATTGTTGTATGTAGAAGAAAACAAATTTTTTATCAGTTTTAAATTTTAAAAGCATATAAATCCAAGAGTAGAGAACTGCATGTTTTCACTATAAAAGTATGCCTTTAAATAAATGTTATGCTTGCTGTAGAATTTTCAAACCACACAGAGACACAGTTCATTTCTCTCTGCCTTTGGTGGGATTTCAATAGAGAAACTATTACAGCATTCCTGCTAAGATTGGTCATGGCTTCTTTCAAATTTCACAATTTTTTACACCCCAGATTCTCTTTGCTAGCAATTGTTTCCTTGGGAAATAGGCAAAAAAAAAAAAAAAAAAAAAAAAAAAAAAAAAAAAAAAAAAAAAAAAAAAAAAAAAAAAAAAAAAAAAAAAAAAAAAAAAAAAAAAAATGAAGGAGGCTTAAAGTGCTGTAGAGCACAGAGGGTGAGTTACATTTGATCTTCCCTTCAACAGGACATTATGAAGTTAGGCGGTGCAACAGCCTTGCAAACAGAGAAAAAATTCTTCCTCTCAAAATATCTTCCAAAACAAGGTCATGGTAAAATGTAAGGGAGAATAAGATTTGAAATAGTATTTAGCAGGTATCTCTTAATGCCAAAATCATTTTACATATTTGATCTAATTTTTAAGAAGTCTTTATTTTTTCTGATAAAATGGGTGGGGAGATATCAGACCAATGGAAAAAAAAAAAACTTAAACTCAAGTGCTTGGACCTCAGTTTTCTGTGTTAGCAAACTACTGAGAGAAAAAGAATATATATATATATTATATATATGTTTATTTTAGAGAATCACTGTGACATAAAAAATGTTTGGGATTTACAGTCAGACAGAAGTTCAGATCCAGTTTCAAGTGTCACCTACTCCATGACATCTGCAAGAGATTTAATGTTCTGGAGCACCAGCTAGTTTATCTGAGAAATGCAAAATGCTAGTGAATCTCTCTGAAAACATGAAAAATGTCCATCTGTGCTCATCTACCTGTATAGATGTAGTTATATAGGTATATAATTTGAGATCTGTAAAATAGCCTTCTAAGAGTGTCTCCATCTAACGTCGCCTAACTCTTTGTGTGATGAGTTCAATGAGTATGCCCCAATGAACACGCCACGTCCAGCCCACCCAGTATGAAAGCTAGTGCAGCCTGGAAGTCACTCAGGAACCTGGGCAGGGGAGAGAAGTATTCCAACTCAATTGGTTACCGGGCTTCGTGGTTCAGCCTGGCTCTCCAATGCCTGGGCTTCTCTCTTATTCCACTCACGCAGTGGCTGACAACGAGAACATCAAACATTCTCCTTTAGTTTCTCCAGAGAAGCCTTGGTAATAATCCCACTGTGCTACTTTTTTTTTCTTAAATCTCCCTCTTTTACCTGGCCTGTTTCACAGGGGATATGTTTTCTACCATTTCAGCTGGTTTTAATTACAGTGGATAATTCTGGGGTGTTTTCCAGATTGTCCCTGACGAGTGTGGTACAAATAGACACAATAAACAGGCCATCTAATATTGATAGAGTCTACAGCTGCATCTGCTAATTAGGGCCAATAAGGGCTTTAGGGGCAAGAGTTCCCATGTGACACTTGTTTAATTAAAACCTTTGTTTGCCCTACTCAGAAGGGTGAAAAATATCCCACTTAAAACGTACTGAAACAAACACAGTCATTAGAATGAGGAACAGCCCATAATAGTCCCCTTAGCCTTCCAGAAGAAAACTTTTAGGATGAAAAACAAACATTCTTAATAATATATATAATAGTGTTGTTATTGCATTTCTTTTAATTAAACCAGATAATTTATTCTATTTCTAAACTCAGTATCATTAATGTCTTGTCAGTCGGCTTCAAGCAGGGAACAGGTTTAGGTGGAGCCAGGGAGGATTGGAACAGGAAATACAGGGGAGTTTGGCAAAATAGACGTGGTGTGTGGGCGGGGAACATCAAGAATATATTATAAACGGTCACAAGCAAACTGCTGGCCATGTACGCGTGCTTTAGCATGACTGTGGTGATAGTTTCCAAGCACAGATCTGTGTCAAAACTTAGCAAATTTTATGTTTTACACATGTGTTCGTATTTTTTTGTTGTTGGGACACGATACTTGACATTCACAACTTCAGGGAGGAAAATGTCTTTCGCTCCCAGTTTTTGATTTTTTTCAGTCCACTCATGGGTGGCCCACATGGCAGAAATACATGTCAAGACCTTGTGGGAGGAAAGGGGGGGCTCCCAGGCTGGCAAACAGGAAGTCAAGCGAGACAGGAAAGGCAGAGCTAGCATACATCCATCCAGGTCATGTCCTAGACAGCCTCCTCTTCCTGAGTCAAGTCCCAGTGATCCGCCCCTTCTGACTAGGCCCCACCCCTTGGCAGCACAGGGAATCCGTAGACATACCACAAGGTCAAAATACAGGAGGCGTTGGCGGGACATACAGGAGGCGCTGGCGGGACATTTCACATTCAAACTATCACATTCTGCCCTTGGCCCCCAGAAGACGCATGTCTACCTCCTTAAGAAGAATTCATTTAGTACATCTCACACACACACTTCAGGCACTGCAAAACAGTTCAAAAAAGGCCGCTGGTAGCCCCTACCACGGCTTCTTTTGGGCTGACTCTGTTCATAGCCTGTGGCCTTCCTCAGCAGAGATCCACCTTCCTGTTACCAGGGCCCCCACTGCACGCCCAGATTCACCTCTGTAACTTCATGCACTACCCACCCCCGGGGCACACTACCTGGTCTCCAAGGCCTTCTGAAATCTGGGCGAAGACTTCCTGAACCCACAACTCTTGCATTCCACATGCCTGTGAAATAGCACTGTAGAGAGGAGGCCACAGTCTGCTGCAGGCCTGTGAAGTAGCCTGGCCCACTGGGACCTGGCTGTGGGGGTGGGGGGGGGCGGGGCTGGGTTCTCAGGTGGCTGAATGCCTTGGGGGTTCGCTTTGTAGGTTACTCTGTAGGGTGCCCTGGGCTCTGCCCTTGAGTGGATAAAAGAGGAGCTCTTACAGACTCTTAAGATGGCCTCAAGGCATTTCTCTCTCTCTCTCTCTCTCTCTCTCTCTCTCTCTCTCTCACTCATTGTCTCTTTCCAATAAAGAAAACAAAATACAGATGGCTGTGTGCTGCACAACCTGAAAAATGAAGCTCTCTGGTCTGACTTAAGGGTTGATTTGTGTCATTAATCTGTGTGTCACACTGATTTATTTTTCAACCCAAAGGCAGCAGTAACGGCCTAAAACTGTTAGAATAATTTCAGACACTTTATATTTCTATAAAGAGTTCTCATAAGGTAAAATAAACGGTATACGATACAAAGTTCAGCTTGTGACTCTAAAGACAAACATGTGCCCAACAACTGGAAATACACGTGATGCGAAGTGACTCGAACCAACATATCCTAGCCCTGAAACCATCTGAGGATGACTTCAAAAGTCCAAATCAAGCTAATATGCATGCCGTCATTTATTTATTTATTTTCAGAAAGCACAGTTCTCCTCTCCTGAGGCAAAAATCTAGCCTCATGGAAGCACCGGGGACTTTGGATCTGCTCACAGCATGCCAAGCCTGGGGATGAAACAGCCTCCGGCTCAGGAAGAGATCAGGCAGTTATTCAGCATGGCTAGCACCAAACTGCAGGGGATATGTGAGGCAGGAGCTTAAAATCTCCAAAGCACAGGCACTCAAAGGAAGAAGCCAGGGGCTGGGAATTCTACACCTTACCAATAGGCAACTGGAAGAAAGCCTAATCAACTCCACATGTCTCCTCTCCTACTGGGCTCGGTCCCAGCTTCCATTTGTAAGCTGATGACAAAAATTTCAAGTTTTGACAGCAATTACCTTTCACTTTTATTCCTCCCTCCCTACAAATATGCACACACATGCAAACCACCACACACAAACATATATATATGTATACATACATACACAAATATATGTATATTAACATATATGCTTATGAATTATGCTTCAGTGATTAAAACATTTTTCTTTGATAGATTGCATTTAAATTCAGTTCCTAACAACCTGATATTGTTTTTTTCACTTTCTTGAAACTCAGAGTACTGTTTGATTTTTCACATTTTTAAGTAATTTAATATTATGTTCTAGGTTCCTTTAAGGTCTGTTCAGGGCCTGCCCTTCCAAGTAATAACGTAAGGTTTTTGTTTTTTGTTTTTAATATAACCTTGTTTTTATGATAGTTTAGTTTGTCTTTGTTCCTATAAGGTATGAAAAATTTCTATTCTGATCACAAAAAAACAATGAATTCATCATTTCTCTCCTTGGCAACCAGCCTGCTGTTTAGAGGTAAGAAGGCTATTGGCCTAAATAAACTGAGGTGGTGTGACCACTTCCCTGACTCTACTTCCAGAGGTTATCACATGCAATGTTACTCCATTCTGTAACCCCTAGGTGTTTGCTAGGTATACTGTACTGTTCATATCATAGAATATCAGACATCGATATGAGGTTTAAATAGCAATTGCTCACCATTCACTACCAAGACCCAGAGATAAAGTATGGCTAAATAAGACACTTCGTGTGTGTGTGTTTTGTGTGTGAGAAACCTGGATGGCAAAGAAAGAAACTAAAGAAATGGTACAGAATTTATTCTGTATCAGATTTTTGTAGCCATAGTTAGAATAGGTCACTCCAGAGAGTTTGAGATTATCACAAAGGCCTGTTTTGTAGAAGTCCTACTTCTTGGCCTTTACTATTATCCAGTATAATGAGAAAATCCTCCTCTCTCAACTGTATGTCCAAATACATGACAAGATGGAATGAATTTTTAAGAGTGTGTTTCACCTCTTTCCAATAGCTGAGTTGAAGCACATATAAAAATTAAACTATAATTTAAAGATATATACTTAGTAGATGAGGTCATTCACGGTATTCTGCTAACAGATCTATTCTGAGTACTGATCCTGTGTTAGCAATTGTGTTCACCATGGAAACACACTGCCTGGGTTTTACTCCTTCTTAGGAGGTAGAAAATCAGAAGAGAATGTTGCTTCCTCTCTGATTATGAGAACAAGTTGTAAAATTGCCTTAGTTACCTTTTTGTTACTAGAAAACAATATTCTACACTCATAACTTAAGGGAGGGAAGATTTACTTCAAGGCTCACAGCTAAGGTCTACCCATGGGTGGCTGGCAATGGTGGAAGCACATGGCAGAGACTTAGCTGCAAAGAAGCTGTTCGTGGCATGGCAAGAAAGGAAGAGGAAACCATGAGGAAGGGTGGACCTAGTGTATACCCTTCCAGGTCAGCCCCTAGTGACCTGCCTCTTCCGGGTCACATCCAGTGATCTGCCCCTTCCAGCCAGGCCCCACCACTGTATTATTATTGGCTTTTAAAATAGAAGAGACAAGGAGCTCCTTCTTGTGTAAATAAGGACTAAATGGCATGAGGTTCTGCTCAACTTACTGAGACAGAGCATCCTCATTAACATAAAGTTCTAGAAAAACAAGAGCTGAAGCAATCCTAATTTACGGCACCAGGAGACAACTGCATGTTTTGTGCATATTTGCAGACAATCAGAACTGTTATTTGTTTTATAAAAGACCAATCCTTGAGTAAGATAATCAACTTCAAGAAGAGTATACAAATACTAATGCTAAAGTCAGCATGAGTAATTCCTCAAGTCCTTTTTGGATAAGGGTTATATTATTTGATATCAAGTACAGTTCAAGGAGAAATTAATATCTCAAGGCCGATATGTTGCCCTTTCCCTGGCTGCCTGATTCTCCATTTTTACCTCCACAAAATGAGCTTTTAAAGTCCATCCTAACTATTTTAATAGCTGTCTTGCTGAACAATAGAAATAAAATACTACCATTCAAAAGAGTATTACTTTGTCTGTTAATCTGGCCATTTGCGCAGGAATCATGTTTCAAAATCAAACTCATGTAGTGTCTTATTTTTGACACATAAATGGTCATTAAGTGTTTTCAATCCATCTTTAACTAACCAAGAGATTCGAAGATCAACTTTGAGGCCAGAGTTTTGAGCAGAGGCCAAGGGATTTCAGCTGCCAGCTACAAAGTACTACAGCCAAGTGCCAAATTGCTACTCAGTTTTGAAGGAGAAATTGTCTGCCAAACCAAGTCTTAAAAGTTTTTTTTTAATAGTTCTTTCCCACATGTTCTTATGAAAAGGTTTTTTTTTTTTTTTTTAAATATCTCATTGTTTAATGGAGCTGTCAAAGTAAAAAGTATCAGTGGTTTTCTAAGCCTGGGAAAGTTACCCAGTTAAAATGCATTTGAGGATTTTTTTCCAGGAAATCAGAAGACCTGTTGCTTGGAATTATGAAGAACACAGGTAGAAACAAGCACGATAGACAGACCTCCCATGCTTAGGTAGCTCATCCAGGTGAGTTTATAGGTAGACAGTGACTAGATAAACAATCCAGAACTGGCAACATTAGTATCCTGGTCAATGTTCCAACTATTTGATAACCCACCCTTTTATACCTGGTAAGGAAAACACATTTTAACTCTTAATCGTCCTCACCCCATAAACAGTACAGAATGAAGAGATTTTATAAACAGACCATACGTCTCCACATTGCAAGCATCTTGAATGTCACATAAATTCGGGAGGTTCTAGAGTACTAAGGATTGCACTGGTGTAGAGACTTCTGCTCCTTTTAGGAGGAAGAGGCCTTATTTTTCTGCTATTCCCTTGGCACCCTGGGGGCAAGCAGAACCCCTGAAAGACCAAAATATTGCAGGAAACAGATAGGAGTTTCTCCAAACTGGTAGGAAATTTTTAATAATGCCTCGAAAGTTATATAATGGGACAGAAATGCCTTCAAGGAATTGAAAGTTTCAAAAGAGATATTTTTTAAAATAGTTGACAGCAATTATTTGCAAACAAATACAACTACTGCAAGTTTATATTCCCATATTTGAAATTCCTTATTAAATCATATCTTATATCTCATTAAGAAGTCTGTACACTATTTAAATAGAAACTTATACTTATTATAACATATGTCACTCAACATTCATGTATTCTTACAACCAAGAAGATTTTGCTGAGTTTAAATTTTTGGAGTTTGCATTATGAAAACCACAATTGCACTGAATACTAGTACTAAATACTTTGAGATATTCCTGAACCACAGGGATCCAAATAATAATCTTAGGCAGGAAGACGACATTGTCACTGTAGTGAGGACTGGAAGAAGCCAAGGCTGGCAGGAGGAATGAATGCTAGTACTCTAAGAATTCCATCAATGGCTGTGCTGCATGGGCTGTTAGGAGCTCGGTATCTGGGAGCAGAAGTAGTTCCTTAAGGATATGACCTCAAAGGGTGCATTCTCGTCCCTATACCCTTTATCTCTCTGCTTCCTGGTTGCCACGGATGAACAAGTTCTTCTGACATACTGTTTCTGCTTTGGTGCCAGCCAAACACAAACCAAACCTTCGAAAATTGCAAGCCAAAATAAACCCCTCCTTCTTAGGTTATGATGTTAGGCATTTTGCTCCACTAGTGGAAAAGTGCTTAACACAGAAGCTTTTCTAAGAGACCTCAGGGATTCTCATTTTTTGGATTCAGAGTTTATGCCATACCCTTTCCTTGAGTAACTTGCCTCTGACCAGTAGAATATGTAAACACAGAGATGTCTTTTCTATGACTAAGTTACAAAAGACAGTAAATCCTGTCTCATCAGAGTACTTTTTCTGTTGCTTTCACATGACCCAGTGTCGTGTTGGAGAAACCCTCATGGTGAGGCGGTAAGGGTGGCCTCCTGCCAACTGCCATCAAGGAACCTTGACTTAATCCAAGGACCTGTCAAAACACAAACTGATTCTACACTCTCTGAGACTTTCCTACTGAGGTTTCAGATCAGACAATGGGTTTGCACATTGATTGTAGCCTGGGGAGAGACAGGAAACAAAAGAATCCAGAGAAAACTGTTCCTGGATTCCTGACTCACAGAAACTGTAAGGTCATGACGTGTGTTGGCTTAAGTCACTAAGTTTTGGGGAAATTTGTGATGCCATGACAGATAACTAATATCAGAGCTTGAGAGATGGACGTTAGATCTGTGACTCACCAGCCCACAGGGAGCATATAGGAAACACCAGTTAGTCACAGAGAGACAATATATAGTTGGGAGGACAGGAAAATGGGTACAGGAACCATAGTAATAGTGAAATTTAAGCACTGGATGGAGAACCGCACGCCTGTGGAAGAAAACTTCAAAGAAATATTTCAGAGAACAGGAAGCCAAGAACTGCAAAGATGAGGCATGACCACATATCAAATACTGAAATAAAGACTGAAACCTGCTTTCAGCAAGAAGGTGGATTTTGCTTTATCTTGACGGGAATTATTTCAAAGACATGACCTGGAAGGAGGGAGGGCTTAAAAGACTGATAGAAAATAGAAGAAAAAGGTGGAGGGATCTTCTTTGAAGGTGTTTAGCTGCAGAAGGAAGAACACAGTGGCATTTGCATAGGTGAAAAGATGGTGGCTTTTGTGTGAGGGGAGAGAGCTTGGGCATATTTACATAATGAGGTCTTTGGTCATGCAAATTCTGATTACACTCTGTTATTTATAATACATCCTTTTAAATAACAAAAACTATGAAGAATATAAATTGCTCAGTAATTCTTAATCCTCCTGCCACTTTCTAGGCCTTTCCATGTCAATTTGCATTTTACATAACAAAATACAGCCTCATTTTTTCACATACTATAGCATAAATATTTCTTAAAGCTGTTATATTGTTGGCATAGTTGTTTTTAATATTGTACATTATATTGTCAAATTTGTGTGCTATTCAGTGATTTATTTCCCGTGTGCTGGACCTCTAGGTTGTTTCCAGCTTATCGTAACTGTAAATAAGCCTGTGATTAATTGCACAAACTTGCTCCAAAACAAAAACAGAAAGGCGCTCCATTAAAACAAAAAAGTTTTCTGGACGTTTTTCAAAGCCAGTACTTTTCATGCTAAAGGGCTCTGAACTGACTTCAATAAACATTCAAGCAAAAGCAACTGGGGATCCTTCTTTTTTCTCATTTTGTCATCCTAAATCACAAAAGCCCAGCAGGTGGGTAGTACAAATAAACAGAAAGTGATCATTGAGTTCCTGGACTGAATTTAAGCTTTCTGGGAGCCCAGAGGAGTTGGCCGAACGCATCCTGAGAAATACAGTGTAAGGGGGTGAGGTCATCTTTCTTCTTTTATTTATTTAGCTTAACCAGAAGGAAGGTTTCTGCCTGCAGTGCCTTTCTTGCCATTGCTTCCAAGTAAAATAACGCACTTCCGCTTGGAGGGCTGAGGACCCAGGCAGACGCACCCTCCGTTTGTGCTTATAGAAATTATTGCAAAGCGGCTAAACACTATGTTTGCCAAATCCTTTCTAAGAATCGCCATCACGTTTCTGGTAAGACTCTAGTTGAAAGGGAAAGCTCATTCTGCTTTTTAGGGGTCAGCTAAGTCCGAAGCACTTAGAAGGGAGTTTTTTATTCCTTTCTCGGGAGCCTCTTTCCGACTCAGCCTCCGTGTTACGAGCCTCCTCGTGTCCCCACTAAAACTCATGCTGGTCCTCAAGGTGGCAGTGTTGGGCAGTAGGGACTGAGGGAGGTATCTGGGTCATAAGGCTGATGGCCCCACTAATGGAATACGTCTTTCTTGCATGATGAGTAAGTTCTTGTTCCCTTGAGCCTGGATCAGTGACCATGAGAACGGGCGGTTACAGCCACCTGTTTTATCTCTTCCATACGCACCTTTCCTTCCACTTTCCATCCTGTACTGAACCAGCAGCTGAGATGATGCAGAAATACGGGCTTAGACTTTCCAGCCTCCATAACTGTGAGCCAAATAAAACTGTTCTCTTTGTAAATCACCCAACCTCGGCTGTCACAGCAACAAAAGTGGACCAAGATGCCAACCTTTTCTTACTTAGCCTGGTTCAAGATGCTGTGTCTGCTTCTCTCAGGATTTGTGCCAGTATGATAATTCCCTACAAAAGAGGAAAATAACAAGGATGGGCTCCTGATGAACTGACACACTCTGAGAAGCAACAGAAGGGTCATCTGGAGGAAAGTGTAGTTAAGACATGTGGCTCTAGAAAGAAAAAGGATAAGGCAACGTTCATATCCCAAGTAAAGAACAACCTCTATGATATGCGACAAGTTACTTAAATGATCATATTTTCTATCTGTGAAACATGATCTTTGTAAGACACTAAGTGAGACACTATGGAAAAAGCTTACCCCACCACCTAGTGCAACAGGAGACCCTGGTAAATGGCAGCCATTATTGTAGACAGTGTTATGGTGCAGCTCTGAAATATCTCCCCAATGTCTCATGGGCTTGGGTGGCGGGTGACTGGATACTGGGGATCCTGTCCTCACCAGTGGATTCATCCACCAACGAGTTTAGTAGCTAAATGTTCTGTTAGGAGGGGGAGTTTAGCGGGAGGTGGGTCGCTGGGCGCGCGGCCGGGCAGGGTATGTCCCTACCCCAGCGCCTCCCTTCTCTCTGTGCTTGTTGGCTACCATGAAGTGAATAGCATTTTCTGCTGGGCCCTTTCTACCAAGACTCTTTTTTTTTTTGCCCTATGGAACTGGATAAACATGGACTAAAAACATGAGTCCAAAATAAATCTCTCCTCCCTTCAGTTGTGGGTGTTGAGTATTTGGTCCCAGCAATGAGAAAGTGACTAATATAGACAAAAATAACTGGGTGCAAACATGAAGCCCAGCTCAGCCATCGGCAGGGTTGCCTGGTGAAGCCGCTGCCGTGGGAGGGGAGGTAAGGAGGCAGCGGTGTGTGCCAGGGGGCAGGGGGTGATGACTGGCTGGGAGGAAAATTTACCTGACCCTCCTAAGTTTCCTACACTGGAGCTCAGACGTTTCCACGAACCTGCTACAATTCTGTGCACAATGTAGGAAGAGTACTACATTTCTCTAGGGGAAAAGACAGTTTTTATCAATCTCCAAGGGCCCTACTACAAGACCGAGAGACCTACCAAAAGAGAGACATTTTAACTAAGTTATTTTTAAGTAAATATATGACTTTTTTATCTTGCTCAAATGATTGAGGAACTCCACGCTGCATCTATGCGTGGCAGAATTTTCTCACGCACGTTATCCTTCAACCATGCCTGTATTTTCCATTTGTTCCAATATCTTCTTTTTAGTAAGAATTTACCACAATTTTGATTCCACTAATGAGTTCCCTTCTCATCAACTATAGCTGTATGTACATTCTATATATTTTTAAAATCATGTCAGTGAGTTCCTTCCAGGTGAGAGCTACTGCAGAATGGAATCAGTTTGGCATCATAGAACAGAGATGCCACCATCTTCTCACGTGTACTTTGTCCCACCCCTTCAGCCTTACGAACCTGAACCTTTTACTACTGTTTTTAATGCCTCAGAGTGCAGCTCACAGTTCTGCACCTTTTTTGGAAGTTTCTAGGTGATCAACAGCTCCCTCCCCTGTTCCTGGAATGTCCTTCAAAGCCTTGTGTATTTGAATATCATGGAGTATCGATGGGGTCCACATGCTGTTACCTGGCGGGAAGCAGTGGTACCAGGGTCTGGCCTGGGAGGGTGCACACTCGTTCCAACCTTTCTTGCTTGCTTGGCCCCTTGTCTGCCATGCTGTGAAGAGCTCCTCACCTTGCCACAAGCCTTGAAAAGGGGGTATTAGCATCACCTATTAATACACGAAGACACAGGCAAGTAGAGCTCTCTCTCCAATGAGAGACCGGAACCCCTGGGGGATCCCGACTCAAAATTCACAGCAGTCTGAATCCAAATCGCTGATGTTCCTGTGGCACAGTGTTGCAGGGTTTCCTTTGCGTCCTACTGATACAGCCTTTTGACTCACATGAATTTCAGCCTGCAGAAGTAGGATCGTGCTGTTGAAAATAAGTGTTCATTTCGCATGATGGTGGAGGAGAGTCAAGCTAAAGGAAAAGCAGAGCTTTTATTTTTTGGTCTCCACCAACTTAGCAAGAAAACAAGATGCTAAAAGCATCATTTTTCAGTTATTTATCTTTCACTACACTGAGACTATTCAATACATTTGGAGGTTCAGAAAATATAAAAGAAAAAATCATTTCAATGATCACTTTGATGCACAATCTTAGCTTCATGGCATTTCCCTAGTTTCTTCAGGGGAAGGCTGTTTCTCCAACATCTTTCTTTTCAATTGATTTATAGGATTTCAATTGCTGTAGACCTTTTGCATTAGGCGAAGGAAGAAGCCTCCCATTATTTTTTTTCACAATTTGGGGAGTTTATCATAACTTTTCCCCTTATAACCAATGAATCAAATTTTGAAAAATTGTGTTTTAGGACACAATATTCAAAAATTAAGGACAGCAACAGCACTGCAGCTTCAAGTTTGAAAAATAAATTAAATTTGTTGCTTCTATTGACTCTTAAAAGGTATTGACAGCAAATGGATCTTGATAGATAAACTTCTGAAAGGATAAGGTAATCTAATGACAAGAGCATGGGTTACGTTATCTGACCCGAAGCGAGTTTGTCTTCTGGGATTTTCATCTGCAGTCACTGTGGGACACGAACTGCACCACCGGACAGTCTGCTAAGGTTTCTATTATCTTATAGTTTGGGTGATTCCAGGCAAATGTGTACTTACATTCAGGATGACAATGCAGTGAGCCAATACATTACAGCTAATGTGTCATTAGGCCTTGTGGCCAGCGACCCCCACTACCACATGGGGTCATGTCGCTGGACTTCCCATCAGAGAAGCCAATTCCGAGAGATCTGAGCTCTACGATTTTGGTTAGAGAGTAATTCTACTCTAAAATGCTATTTACTGACACTGAGATAGAAACATTAACATCACTATATTTAAAAATCAAACAATTAAATTAAAGCTTCCAAACAACCACACATGGGTTGGAAGAATAGGGCACTTAACCCCAGAAGAAGAGAACAGGACTTCTGAGAGCCAGAAACGACCTTAGAGGTAATTTTACAGAATAAGAAGCATCTTCCTCCTCCACTTGTCTTAGCTGGGAGGTAACAGATACAGACATGTTGAAGTCTATACTGAGCTCTATTAGCTGGAATTAGCTGGAAACTCAGACACGTTACATTAGCTCTCATCCGTAACTCAATTTTTATTTTAAGAGCAGAGGTAGACTACAGAACCTTCAGGCACTAATGTTACATGAATCTGTTATGCCGACCTTATCTTAACACTACTTAGAGCCTCTGTAGAAAAATCAAATGGTTACACTTTCAGAGCCACCTTGACATTTCTCACATCAATGGCGCAGTGACTTTTCTGTGGTAGGCCTTGTTCCAAAGGTACTTCCTCTGTCCCACTCCTTCCCTCCCCTTAGGCAGCAGCAGAAGCAGTGGGGTGGGGGATGTACAAACCTTTGTACTCCCTAAAAAAAATCCGCCCTCCCCTTCCCCCCCTCCCCCGCCCAAATGATCTTCCTATTTCAGAATATTTGAAGGTTTCTCTTCATACAAATATATTTTATTTCTAGAATTACTCCTACCTCCTTCTTCATACCAAAAGACTACTTTACCATTTAAATTCAGGAAAAAAAATGACTGGAGTAGCAAACAGTATCTGTCTATTCACACCACATGCCAAGCACACTCATACATGCGACACATATTTCAAGGAGTCTGATCCTCAGGGAACTCCACAAAATATTTATATCCTTTAGTATGGAATGCTATTCAGTTCCTGAGGTCAGAGGTTAGAGGTCAGATAGATTTGAGCAAGTCTGGATGACCAGGGAAACCACAGAATCTAAATCTATTTTCATTTCCCAAGTTGGGATGGTAAAAGGCCTGATAGTCAATAGCAAGTAAATCATTTACCAAAACAAATGCCAATCCACTCCTTGCAACAAGTACTTAGGAAGAATTCACAGTGAGTTTTCTACACAAGTGTCTCCATTACACGGAGGAAGGGCTGGGCCTGGTGGCACAGGCCTAGGATCCCAGCAGAAGGATTGCCAGTTTTGAGTCCAGCCTGGGCAACTTTACAAGACTGTGTCTCAAAATTAAAATTGGGCCAGACATGGAGCTCAGAAGGCCCCTGGCTGGATCCCCAATACCACAAGACAAAACAAAGACAACGAAGAGAAGGAAACTGAAACACAGGTAGGTTAAGCAAACTGCCTCGGTTTTCACTGCCAGGATGAGACAGAGCTAGGAATCTGTCCCAGGTACCATGACTCAGAACTCCCACTTCTGTCCCGTTACATACCATCTGTGCAGGCTCTCCTGGAGCTCTTCTGAGAAAATCTTTGGGGAGAGTAGACAGAAGTCTCATTCTATTTATTCCAGAACTCATTTTGTTAACACTGATTACGTATGCTCATTTAGCACCAATATAAGCAAATTTTTAGAGTGGATCTCCTTTCGTTTTTATATGAACATTCTAATCACAGGGTTTATGAATATGACAATGATACTCCACTTAGGAACTTCCCATAAAATTCCATTTAGGAATGGCCTGTAATGAATTCTACCATGGTAGGAAGAAATACGCAGTCCTTTTTGGAGGAAAGGTTGTCTCCTCCCTGCATCAATCCAGGCTGAAGCCCCTCATAACTAACTCTTGTTTTAAGCAGATTCTTCCAGAATCTCTGAAAACTTAAGACCTTTGCAAATCATTGCCTCTTCTCAACTAATCATGCTTGTAAGAACTGGTTCCCTTCATCCCAATTCAGGTCACAGCTGTACTTAGCATTCTGATATTTTCTAAAGCATGTAATGAAAGGTGTCAGCAATGGTTTTCCCTTAACGGTGCAGTCAGGGATCTCATGAAATCATGCGAGAACACAGGTGCTGTGGATACAAATGAGTTGCTCAGAAACAAGTTGGCCAATGGCTGTCCAAATGATCAGCCTGAAGCCAACCTCACACTTAAAGAGTAAACCACATCTTGTCTGTTCAGCTGACAGGTAGAGCATCTTTACACATTTTTGTGAAACATAAACTCACGCTTAATTTCCAAAGTCTGTTTACGTTTTTTCATGGCAGCAAAGCAAGGTATAAGAAGTACATGTAAATTGATAAGAGTAATAAAGAAAACATGCCTGGTTGGAGGCCTTCCACATGATAAGTCTTTCGTTACACCTCTTCATCAAAAATGTCTCTTCTCTGTCACCATGTGCCAAGGTCCAGGACATGGGGCATAGGCCATGAGGCCCAAGAAGCCACACAAACATGGTGTATCGTCCCAGAGTGTCACCTAACAGATAGCAAACATTTTAATGAACTGGAACAGAAAAAAACAGAGGATGTCAAGTAAAAATTTACAAGCATGCAGCTAATATCCCTGGTGATGAGATATTTTGAGGAGAAAAGCACCAAGGTGGTACAGGAAAACTGGACAGAGATCTAAGTTTAATGATGATCCCATCACTTAACCAATGGCGTGACCTCGGACGCGTGTCTCGCCCTTCTTTAAGTCCTCATGTATTTGTGCAAACATAAGGCAGAGTGTTCGGTTTCTCTGGTCTTTTAGAGTTTCAAAAGACTTCTTGTTCCTGATTATGCTTTAGACCTCTCACTTGCCTGTCCCAGTACAGACGCTAACTGTTTGCTTAGCACAGAAGTTTCCTACCATTGTGAATTATTCCTTGGTGGTCCCAATGGAAGACCCAAACCCAAACTGCTAGTATTCTACTTAATGAGCTATTATTACCCACCAATGAAGGGTAACCAATATGCCCAAATGCAAGACACACACCCCAAGAGTTAGTTTAGCCGATATGTACAGCTAGCCCAAATTCTCTTTTTTCCTATGACCTTTGACCATCAAATCTTCAGGAGTGAGTTTAGTCACTATGCAGTGTCTCAGCATATTCTTTGGCCATAAAGGTTAATAGGTATAATTTTCCTGAATAAAATACTCTTTCTTCTTAAAGAAGAATTTGCGTAGGTGATGGAAGAGAATTAACTGAAAGAGGCAATGGTAAAAATTCTCTTAAGCATGCACAGAAATTCTAGATATCATTTGAATATTTATTTAAAAAATTAAAATTTCAACAATCAATGCCATATTTTCTTGCGATTGATACAATTTAAAAATGAGCTTGGGATTTCACATAGATTTTTGAAAATATAATGTCTGTTTAAATTATAAATGACCATCAACATCTATTAGTTGACAACTTAACCATCATTGGTAAAAATCTCATTCAACTGAGTACCTAGAAAATGGCAGGTCAGTGGTTGATTGGAAGGCATACGAAAACCAAGAGTGGCTTTGATTTCAAAGGCAACAATCTTCACTGAAATCTTTTTGTAAACTTCCAAAGCTGTGGTTGCAAGAGGCCCAAGTTTTTGAGTTAGTCCATCCATCTACGACGGATGGTGACCCCAGAGAGTTACTGGGAGGCACTGAACCCTAGAGGTCCGGAATCGGCGTGGCCGCCACTGCTATGCTCTCGATTGCACACTCGTCCGCTCCTCTGAGAATTCGGAAGTAACCATTCTCGCCCCACTTGGTGCCCCAGCTGTTTTTTACAATCCAGTAATCCATGCCAGTGCCTGAATCGGTGCCATACCCCACAAGCAGAACAGCATGATTCGTCAGCTCAAAGGGGTTGAAAGGGTCTTTCAGCCCAGTGTGATGGTAGATTCCACCACGGTAGTGGAGGAAATCATCCTGGACCTCAAAAGCCACCGCCAAGGGCCCATGACGGACCAGCTCCAGCTTCATCAGCGCCTCATTGCAGCCGCCATAGAAGCCTCCCACATAGTGGTACTCAGAGGTGTAGTAGCGCCTGCAGTCTTCCTTCATTTTGCAAGGGTCCTGGGTGCCTGTGTAGGGAAAGCAGGCCTCTTCCACCAGCCCAAAATCTTGGGCGTACTTCCCTGCAATGAGGTATGGGAAGCCACCTTCACAGCCTGCAGACAGAACACGTGTCGTGTATTAGAAAACAACAGGGCAGAAAGTGTGCCCTTCCTACTGTCTCTCTTTTCAGCTCCATTGCTTTGTACATGTTTCCCCTGGGAGCTGTTCTCAGCTTACACATCAGTCACATCCTTTGTCCGCCTACCATCTGGCAGCCAGCTAACCATCCTCTCACCTCAGGTATGCAACAGGTGCTTATTTAGCACCCAAAGTGGAGGCAGACATAGCATAGTAGTCACACGGGGAAGATCTGAAGCCTATGTAGACTCAAATCCAAACCTGGGCGGAAAATTTAACTTCTCTGGACTTCTCTTTATTTACTCTTAAAACATGAATTGTAGCTACTTCATGCAAAAATCATAAAAGTTAGAGATTGTTGTCACTGCTAAACAGTCAGACACTCACATACTTCTGGTCCTCCTTAAGTGGGTTTTCCATGTGAACCATTGGCTAAAAGTCTTTTTACATTTCCCTCTGAGTGCAGTCTGGGATACATGTCTACAACCTGGTAATTTTTCATCATCATAATTACTTGTTATTTCTCTCATGTAACTATTTAATTTGAAAGGATACAGACTGTGTGTGTGTGTGTTTGTATGTGACTGGGGATTGACCCCATGGCTTTTATACTCAGCTACACCTTTAACCTTTTATTATCTATTTGAGGATAGGGTTTCACTAAATTGCCCAAGTGAGATTCAAACTTGTGATCCTCCTGCCTCAGCCTCTCAAAGTGCTGGGATTACAGATGTGCAACCACCACACCAGAAGAGGCCATCTTGACGTATTAGAGACTCCAAGTCCTACCAGACACAAAGTTGGTTTCTAATCAGTATTTCAGAAGAATGAAAGGGTCCCTGCCCAACAGCCTTTCAGCAGAGGTTCACTGGAGCTAGGAACCTTTCCCGTGGCCAAATCTGGGTTAATACTGGAAGACTTGGAAACGGCCACATTTCTCTCTTAATCAGTTGCAGCTACTTTCCCTCTATACTTATGGTCAGTTCTGAAAGCCTCGGTGCAGAATTTTAAATTTCTCCTAAGAAGAAATCCATGTGTGCATGGTTTTAATAAGAACTGGATTTTGGAGTTAGACTGAAATCAGAATCAAGTCTCCAAGGCTCAAGAGCTGTGTCACCTTCAAATATCATGAAACTTCTTCTTGCTCGTTCTCTGCCTAGAAGAGGGTCTGAATCTTCTGAGGATCTTGTGCACTGTTACGTACTGTATGAAAGAGGCAGTATTGGCCTTTTACTGGATGATGCAATAATTTTATAAGAAACTATCCATGACTACATGACAGGGTTAGACCTGTACCCAAGCTATTTATTTATTTTTCCCCAAATTATTCTTTCATTAGTATATATTTGTGATACATAATAATTATATTAAACTTGAGGGGCTGGTGCATATATATATATATATATATATATATATATATATATATATATATATATATATATATAACTTACTTCTTCTTCCAACCTTCCCTCTCTTCTTTTCTTTTCCTCCCGATTCATTCTTCTGCTTTTTTTTCCTTATTTTTACTTTGGGATTCTCATATTAGATCAAGCAATACTTTATCTGTTTCTGACTTACTTCGCTAAGTGTGATGGTCTCGCGTGCCATCCATTTTCCTACAGATGACTCAAACGTGTCCTTTATAGCAGGGTAGTGTTCCACTGTGCATAGACAGCACATTTGCTTTGTGAATTCACCTGCTGATGGGCACAATGCCTGCTCTCCACGCTTAGTTTATATGGTTGGGCTGCTATAAACACACGCATGCAAATATCACTGTAATATGGTATCTTTAAATCGTTTGAAAAAAAAAAAGACCCAGAAAAGGTAGAACTGGATCAAATTGACTTTCTGTTTTCAGTTCTTGAAGAATCTCCACACTGATTTCCATAGTGGTTCAGTGTCCATCAGTTCAGTGTCAGCAACAAAGAAGGGCTCCGTTTTTCCCACAGCTTTACCAGCGTTCATTGTTTCTGATATCTGAATCACAGGCATGGTTTTCTGACTGCAGATATTTAATTCTTCCTATTACACCATCCTTTTGGTCAATGGTAGCCAACGAGACACAGACAAACATCTCTTAAACTAGTTCTGAAGAGACAAGACCTACCTTGAGCATACTGGCTACAAGACACGATCTCCTGAGGGCTCAAGATAGGCGTCTGGGTGTTGTTGGTGAGTATGCGGATCCTTGCTTCTAACATACCCACGGAAGCAAACGAGTAGCAGCTGCCACAGGATGCTGCAAGCGGAAAAAACCACATACATAACCCAGCAGAATTATCCTAAAACTTAAGTGGGCACAGTTCACTAATTTAGCACTTCTATTGAACACCTCTGTTCATAACAATCATTGTAATACAGAGAAATAAATCAACAAATACCACATCTGAGATGTACCTGACAGTACCTTGGTGATAAAGATTTGTCTAATAACAGTTTAACAGTTGAGAGGAGGAATGTTCAGGGAGACACGTGTGCTGAGCTCTTAAATATGTCTAACACAGAGAATTATTATGTGTCCTCCAAATTCACAGCGAAATCTCAGCACTCAATGTGATAGTGTTAGGTGGTGGAAGTAACAAGTTCTAAAGGCAGAGTCCTTATGAACAGGGTGGGGACCCATAAAAAGAGACTCCAGAGAGATATCTCATCCCTTCTATGTGAGGCGACAGTGTATGAGCCAGGAGGTGGACCTCCACCGACATTGGGAACCTGCAGACACCTTGATCTTGAACTCCCTATCTTTTGGAACTGTGAGGAGTACATACTTGCTGTGTACAAGCACTTGTTCTGGTATTTTGTTATAGAAACCTGAACAGACTAAGGCAAGTGGCATTTTCCAAAGCAGGTAGGTAGAACGAACCCCGAGGATGACATAGGGGTAGGTGTGCCACATAGGGCTGGATTTAACCTGAGTGGAGGGTAAAGACACAGCATAGCCTGACAGAGAAAGAGAGCTGGCAGGAGACGATGGAATACTAATGAATCTGGTACATAAAAACAGAGTCAGAAAACAAAACTGCAGCGCTAACTTATCTTTACACTCACTGTTAATTGGTTTGGTACCAAATGATGAGTATCAAGCAAATTGTTTTGACTGAAAAGGGCAGTGAGTCATCAGACAGAACACTAGCCAATAACATCTAGAGGATCAAGTACCAAACAAACCACAAGTATTGGGACAAAATCTTTGCATCAGAATGGGTCAATCTGATGAATTTCCAAACATTTGAGTACTGAGATATGACAGTATCTATAATATGTAATACCTATATGCCTTTGCAAGGAAAAAAAATCTTACTTCAGAAATATTTGTTAGGGATAGAGGAATAGGACAGGGGTTACAGCAGCTGTCTAGAAAGAGCAAGGCCCTGTGTTCGATACCACATAAGCCAAGTGTGGGGGCACAGAGCTGTAATTCTAGCACTTGAGAGGTTGAGGCAGGAAGACTGCTATGAGTTTGAGGTGAGCCTGGGCTATGTAGTGAATTCAGGACAGCCTAGACTACAGAGTGAGACCAGATACCATTCTCATGCAGTCACTGAACAGAAAAAAAGTGAATTGAGCTTTTTTGTTTTCCAGATCACCCAGATAATCCTGTCTTTAGGGCCTCTCTTTCAAATGATGAGAAGTCAGAAAACAAGATGAGTGAACAAAGAACCAAAGCTAGAGTTTCTTTCTGGAGACACCAGAGTCTTACGCACACAGACTCAACAATGTATTCTAAGAGAGCTAGGAAAGGGTCCCCCTTCGGCTGTCCTGTTTTCTGGTATAACCTCTCCAGTGTCAACCACGAAGCCCTTGCTATCTGACCAGCAAGAACTACCCAGTACAGAGGATAAGAACGGACTCTCTTCAGCTTGCTTTGCCACCCGCAGTCACAGGAACAGGGAAGATCAGGGCCTCAGCTGTCCCAGGAAGTCAGATGCCAATAATACCCCATTTCAAAGGGCAGGGCCAATCCAAATTCTCAAAGACACATTATCAGCCAGGCATGATAACACATGCCTATCATTCCAGCACTCTGGGAGGCTGGAATACAGGGTGTAGTGCCCCAAGGTACAAAAAGGAAAAACACCCAAAGAAGCAAACATAAACGAAAATTATCCTTTAAGATAATCCTTTAAGGAGAATGCAGCAGAGAACACGGCTATCTGGCCCAGCCACAGCTCTGCAGCTACCACTCTCCACAATCTCAGAGACAGACAACATGATTTCCACACAGTGTATTTTCCAACTGGGAGGACACAGTAAACTGTGCAGAGCTGGGATTCTCTTTAGTCGCTTCCCCTGCTTGGCAGTGTGACCCAGAGTAACTCACCGGACTTTTTGGTATTTCTTTTTTTCCTTGTGGAAAGTAGATAGGGATCAGGTGGAACAAATAAGTCAAGGTCTCTGCCTTTCTGTTCAAATATCCAATATGTGAAACCAAGACTTACTTCATCTTCAACACTGGGAAAACACGCTGCATGTCCTAATTAGTATGACCCTCAGATACTCCCCTCCTCTGTCTTGCAGATAAGACAGTGGGGAAAACAGCACAAGAAAGCACCAAGGGGTTGACCCCCTTCGTTCATTTCTTTCACTCCTCCTTCCCCTCACACCTCAGAGTAAATCCAGCCATACTGTTCATTCTGAACGCATAAAGGTAAAATCTCACACTGTCTTCCCAGTAACGCTTTTGTCTTTCATCTCTCTCAATAGAGAAAATTTGTAAATTCCCTTATATCAAATACCAGTACTGGAAAAGTCAGTGAAAACATCCAAGCAGTTCAGTTAGCAGGAAGGAAAAACCAGTAGTTTCCTTCCCAATCTACCTTCTACCAAAAAAAAAAAAAAGCCCAGAACAGAAAGGAAGTCAAAACAGGAACCTGTAAGTACTCTGACATGATAGTGTAGATAAGGCATCAATTCACAATTAATCAGAGCTTTCTGTTTGGAAACTGCCATTTGTCTGCACAAATCATATCTATCACCTTCTAAGAACAAGGAGCACTGGAGACAATAATAGCTTTTACCCAGATACAAGAAAACCAATGTCAAAGGCGACTGCTGCAGAAAGTCTCATTTCCTTCCCCTGAATCACTGTCTCATTATCACCTGTCAATCAAATCTTTTGGGAAGAGAGTGGAATTAAACTTTCCCTTTTAGCCCCTCATCACTGCTCACTGAATTTTAAAAACACCCCATGGAAGCAGTGATTTTATGTTACTGTAGTGTATAATTGAAGTACATCCTGCTCAACCGGAAATCTCTAGGGTGAGACTGTACCCTATCAGTCTTCCTACCTTCCTCCAGTATAAAAACTTCCTAACATATGTGAAATGATCTGTAAACGACACAGTGATGTTACTTATTCATGTTAGGAAGCCCGCACTAGCCACATGCCAGCCTCCAAACACGGGCATCAATACACTTTGTGCATTACGAACATGAGGATCTGGGTGACAGTGGGTACCTGCTAACCCTCTCCTTAACTCTTTAGTTCCACTTTCCACTCATCTACCGATCACAGTCCATGTTTTTCTCATACCTAACGGCATCTTTCCAAGGTTTTTCCCAGGAAACAGAGAAGGCAGGGAGGGATTCCAGGACCAACACTTTACAGCTGAAAACTCAAAATAACTGACCAAAGGCCAAGTGGGGACACCCCTGGTGTCCGATGATGGACAGAAATCCAGCTGGATGGTCGCTATCACCCCTCAAAGCTCTACACTCTGAACACCCAAAGAATTCAATGAGGATGCAGGATAAAAGGGCAAAAGAGGAAGGCAGCGATATGAGAGAGGCTAATATGATTAAACTTTTAAGAAAGGGGAGGAATAACATATCATTTTGGATTAGAGATTTATAATCCTTCCAAGGAACACTAATTAAGACAGTTTCTGTACAGCAAATTCCAGATGCCCATGTCACAGTAGCAAATCAGGCACATAAACCATTACCTTCCAGGTGAGGAAAAAACTAAACTGAGTCCAGGTTGAACATCCCTTATCTACCATGCTCGGGGCTCAACATGTTTCAGATTTTTGGGTCTTCTGGATTTTTGAAGGTGTGCGTAGGCTTTTACCACTACCACTACCACCCACAACAAATGTGAAATCCAGAATGTTCCGAAACCCCAAACATTTTCAGATGACACATCAAAGGTTCAGGTTAGGGATGCTTCACCTACTTGACACAAACGATTCTCCAGGTAACTGTTGGGTAATTGCTCACTCAGGAAATAATGAAATACCGGAAGATGTGTTACATCAACTCTTGATCAAACTTGTGAACATGGCAGGTAGAATTCAATCACAGCCATACTTTTGTCAAACCTGGGCTCTGCTTCCAGTTCGTGATTCAGGAAGCTGGATTCATATTTATTATCTGACATATATTCCAATATAAAGTGACTGAAACATTCTTGCCCAGCTCAAAAGAACCTACCAGGATAAAAATGTACTGACCAATATTTCTGGGCTCGCACAGTAATTAATGACTAGCTGACAAGAAGAATGAAATGACAGGTGTGAAAGAAGGCGTCCAGCAAGGCACCCGTGAAGGAAGGCCAGTTCCAGTGACGTGTCATCCTTGGTTTCCACAAGAGGGGCTCCTACGGGCAGTGCAGAACAGTTTCACTAACTATTGGCCTGGCTGTCGCCAGCCACCTGGAACGTAGACTGAGAAGGAGATTGAAGGAAAGCTGAGCTCAGCTGGAAAGCCTGTCTACTGTCCAGTCTGTGATGGACACAGAAGGCAGGAAGGAGAATTTACAGGGCACATACTAAAATGAATTACGCCCATTCTAACTATGCAACCCCCAAAACTAAACCTCGGCTGGTACCCAAGAGATGCTGAAAAAGAAAGAAATGATTTTTTTTTTTTTTTTACCTTGGTTTCGAACAGGGCTAACATAATTGACACCATTAACATTTCTCCAATCCCAAGATGTTGGCAACTGTGAAACCTTTTGCTGTATTTCTTTCGCCACCACTGGTGCAGGTTTGGGTCTAAAACAGAAAAAGACATTTAACACCAACATATAGTATTTCCGTTAAGGACAATTTTGTAATCTCTAATTCCATGATTTCAACACCAGTTTATCTAGCACCTATATTCAGAAGCAAAGAACCCTTCTTCCGGAAGTTTTTCTGTTACACAATGTACCAATCACACAACTAAGTCGGGTAAACAGCTCTTCGTAACCATCTCTTTTTCAGTATGAGTCATTTTTCCCCTGGCCAAACAACGTTGGTTTTTGAATATATCCCTGGGATGCTGAATAGTTGCACTGTCTTACTTTTGATAGATTTTGACCAAGAAAAAAGATAGGAGAAGTTGAAATGGCACACAAAGGGCTACGGGGAACACCTGAGTGTTGGTAATAGGATGGCTGTATAAACAGTGAAGGTAGAACTGAGCCTAGTGACAGTGGTTTAAAATCCAGCATTCTGGGAGGCTGAGAAAGGAGGATCCCAAGTTGAAGCCCAGTTGTGGCAACTTAGCCACTTAGAGACTTTCAAAACGAAAGATGAAAACTTAGCTGGAGATATAGCTCAGCATGAAGACCCTGGGCTTGATCCCCAGAGCCACCCCCCCCCCCAAAAAAAAAAAAAAAGTCAGTATATAAAGTTGGCAGGCTACCTCCATAAATGACAGATAATGGTTCCGCCATGACAGAACTATACTTTATATGAGGTAGCTGCAAAGTAAGACACACAGGAGAGTCACCTAGATCCACCAATTAAAAAGACATCCCTTGCTAGAAATATGAAAGTTTTTCTATAAGCTTCTTTGTGTTAGAAACTTCAAATGCACACACAAGAGCATGCACACATGCACAATCGAACATGCATGCACGCATACAGAGCCCTGGCTCTCTTCACACCACCCTCGGTGGGGTTCCCAAGCCTGCCAAAGCCAGCCATGTCTCAGGAGCTGCTCCTGCTGCTATCCTCTGGGCTGAGTCCCTGCTGCCCAGTACTCAGAGCTCAGTTCTTTTTTCTAACTTTCATTTATAAAACTATTCACAGAGTGTGGACTACTTCAGGCTCTCTGGGCCTATCCCCTCTCACCCTCTCTGGTTTCGCTTCCCATAGAGCTGAAACAGGCTGTTACCCCAATGAAACAGCAGCGAGATGCAAAAGAAGAAAAAACCCCAAAGATTCACCCAAGAGTAGCGTCATCCTTACAACTATTCAATTATTCTACTCAGAAATCGTCCACTAAATATTCCTAAGCTAAGATCTGTCAGACAGGGATGAATATGAGGCAATCTCTGACCACACGAAAGACAACACGAAGAGACATGACACACACACACAAATTACTGTACTACATACAAAGAGGTTGCAGTCATCTTATGAAACATCATTTAGACTATGTGCTGGGAATAATCAAGGCACAAAAAGAGCTACGCACCAGGAGCAGTGTTATCTAGGGGGTGACAGAAAAACAACTGGACATACCATCTGAGATTTATGAAAAAAATAATGTAGAAGCTAATTTTGAAAGGGAATGAACTGTTTCTGTGATTTCACATGGAGAAACTGGAAAGCTCACGTAATGAGTCCGGATTAACTGTTGTGCATATGTAGGAACGCAGGGCACATGTGAAGGATTAAAGAGACGTGTGCATTTGGCAATGTGTACGCATTCAGTGCCTGTGTCTCAGTTATGTCTACCTCCAGCAGTCAGCTTCACCACCTCCGAGTTATATGGCATTCTCCAAAGAAGTTACTATCACAAAATTACAGTTTATTTCTACCAAATGGGATAATCACACCAACCTTAAAGTGTTGTTATAAAAATCTAATATAATGACATAATAATAATAGTTTATAAGTGCCGGTCATTAAGTTCTTAATAACTGGCAGCAAGTGTGATGAGACCTCCCACCGCCATGATCCATGTCGTCACAAGTACCAAATGATAGGCTGGCACATTTACGGGGTCATCTGGCATAAAACAGGCACACTACCATCTTCCTAGGCAGAGTACTTGTCATGAGAAGAGAGACCTACTGGGGTGAAGACACAGAGGAATTGGGGAGATGGTGAAGTGAGAATTTAACTCTCTTAAGGGCACTTTGCATTTGTGGCTCTTCATGTTTTGGTTCTAGATTCTTGAGGAATCCAGTAAAACTTCTGGGCTCAAAAACATGCTCCTAAATGGTGTGTATTATAGTTCAGCAGTTTTCCAGCCTCTGTGAGCCTGTGATTAAGAACATTTGACAGTTTTACAATAGAACTAAGATCTATACAAAAATGCTATAGCAGATCTTGTTTGCAGTATTTCATTCCTTGCTTGGTTTCAACTCTTTATCTTAAATGTTCTCCAATGGTAAAAGCAGGCATTCAGAAACCTGGCCCTTTTCTAAAACAAAGGTGGTCAGGTGGACAGAGAGAGTAACTAATCACAGAAGAATTTTTCACAATCATGGCACAGGTCATGAGATCAAGCTGGTGCTTACAAACTTCAAATCTTTCATCCAAAAAACAGTCTGTAGTAGGTTCAGATGTCCTCTTTGGCGGCTCCTTTGGACTTGTGTAAATCTCAGCTCCCTGTCACAAATATCCCGATTTCCTGCCTTCAGTGGTTAGGTCTGAATTCTCTGACCATGGCCCCCAGAGGCCTCACGTATTGGGATGTAAGAAGTACCTGTGCAGTGGTGTGCTGGTGGGAGGCAGGATTTGGCTAGAAAGGGCAGATGTCTGGTGTTTGACCTGGAAGGATTATGTCAATTTGTTGAGACTGAAGGGGTTGCCCAGGACAGAGACTTTGGGTGTGTGCTGTTGACAGATGGGACAGGAGGTGAAAGAGGATCACCCACCCAGGCTGTGGGGAGTGCCAATGGGCGCTGAGTCAAGGAAGGAAGAAGTATTGTAACAGCTTCTTCCTAGGAAGGCTCTGGCCTATGTCTCCAGATATCAACTCACTCCTCATTTCACTCGACATCTGTCAATGGGCGAGCATCTCTTGGGCCTCTGCCATGTGCTCCCACCCCAGGAATGGGCTGTGTGAGACCTTCAGAAACTGTGAGCTGAGTAACTCTTTCCTCCCTTAAATTGTGGGTGTGGTGTAGTCTGTCACATAGCAAGAAAGTAGCTAAAACACTGTTTCAAATAGAAACAAGCGTTCTGCTAGTGAATCCTAGAAAGGCGCAGGACATGTTCCCTTTCTCAGCTTTGAGTAGTGGATGAGAAATTCCCTAGAATACATTTTGAGAAATATCCCATAAGATTATGTGGTGACAGGGGAAAGTTAGCGGGAGATGCTATTAGTTGGGTAAGAAATAACTCGAACAACCTCAGTTGAAAAACATCAGAGTGTGAGGGTTATGAATCTTTACATGTAAAGGTGAGTGATGCGTTTCACTGGGCCAAGAAGTCAACTATTGGCTTCTTCTTTTTTCAATAAATAAATGGATCATGGACTCTACAGATGCCAGGGAACTAACCATCATACCTTCTGAGAATTGAAGAATGTGTCAATATACAAAGAGGAAAAAACGACCTACATAATTTGGCAACCTACCCTACTGGTTTCTAGTTCCCTTCCCTTTAATTATATTGCCCACTTTTCCTGAAATAAGGTAGAGCATTGAAAGACTATCCCTGGTCACTCACCAAATGTTAAAGGACCACAATGTTAAAGGATCTTTGGCAGATCTAGGCGCAGTTTTGAAAAACTATTTTTGGTAGATCTAGTTGCAGTTTTGAAAAACTATTTTTTAAATTATCAAATTCCTAGTCAGACAAATTCTAAATCTTACAACATAATTTCCCAAAGAAAGAAACACACCACGGGTATATATAAGCTAAGAGTGTGGATATACCACTTGAGGCTGAGCACAGGAAGATAACATTGGCAGGTATTTCACTGAACGGCCAAAGATGTGGGCAAGAAGCCAGGGAGACCAAACGCAGAGGACCAAGGAGGCTGGAGCCTGGACGCCACCCGTAACATAGGACAGATGACAAAGCCTCAGTCAGACTGTCCACAGGAAGGGAGTCATGGAAACACCACCTGCTGCAACACAGGACACAGATAACAGCACACTATACACAACGGGAGAGGAGGCGTGAGCAGGCAGGTGGGGCCGGTTGGGAAGGGAGGGCACCACGCAGAAGCCGCATTCTCAGGAGCGAGAAACAGAGGTACTCTTACCTCGGGACAATTCTCTGACCGCGACCACCATTTCTCCGCAACATCTCCCTCAGGGTGAGAGTCTCGTACTCTGTGTACACGGTTGCAGTCCAGGACTTCTGGACAGCATTGATCGCCTTCACGAAGCCGTGGTTAGGTTTGTAGAGCCTGTCCACACTCCTGTCAAGAGAAGAGGGACTGTTTCAGGCACCGTCTTTCTTGATACAAAGAGACTCTGCTGAAATTGGCACACACTACCTCTGAATAAAAACCGTTGTGGGGTAACTGGCAGGTGTATCCCGGCTTAGCATCCTAAGGTCTTGTCTGAATGCCCAAATTAAGTAAGATGCAGGTAAAGTAATATTCAGCGAAATACTTTTGTATTTGTGACAGTTTGTAAACTATCTAAATCAATGTCTTATAACAAAGGATTGATTAAAAAACAATGGTACTTCATTTATTATATATTCAGTTAAGAATGTCTACAGAATTATTCAGGGATACGAAGAAAGTTCACACTCCTAGTGATTTTTAAAAAGGCAGTTGAGTTGGGTGTGGTGTTGCACCTGTGTAATTCTAGCCTTCTGGAAGGCTGAGGCAAGAGGGTCACTGGTTCAAGCCTAGCCTGGGCATCTTAAGTGACTTAGCCAGAAGCTGTCTCACAATTAAATAAAATGAAAATAACATGAGTTATGGATGCAGCTTGGTGTGAAAGCCTTGGGCTCTATACCGTACCAGTACTATACACAAGCACACACACAAAATTAAGGTGAGTGTTGGGTGTAGTGGCACAGGCCTCTCAATCTAGCACTCTGGTTTACTGAGGTGGGAAGATCACAGAATCAAGCCCAGAGCGGGCAACTCAGTGACTTACTGAGACCCCGTCTCAAAATCAAAAATGAAATGAAAGGGGCTGGGAACACAGCTGTGTGTTAAGACCCTAGAGCCAACTCCCCATATCAATCAGTCAATCAATCAGCAATTGGAATGGATATAAAATTATAAGCTTTTATATTAACAGTTTTTAAAATGCTAAACATATTTATCTCTAAGCATGAAAATATCTTTTCTCTATCTAGTTTCTATAATCTATTTTCATAACCTTAATTAGAAAAAAGGGAAAGACAATGGTATACACACTTAAATATTATATGCAATTTAATATAGTGTGGAAATACTATAATTACATGATATGAAAAATATTCCACATAGATGTTTATATATTTTCTGTTCAAAATACAGTTATTGAACTCACATCAGCATATTTGGAAGTCTTTTAAAAAATACATTCTCCCAACCTACAGCAACTAAATCACAATCTGCATTTTATTAAGTTCCCCAAGTGAGTCAATAACTTTAAAATTTTGAGAAGCATTGGCTTATTTTACGCTAAATGTTTGAATACAGATGTAAAATAAACCTCTAATACAAAAAAAGCACATTTGCAAAAGCAAAACCCCCCTCAAAAAATGAGTTAATCTTCACTAAGTTCAAATATTCAACTTCACAAAGCAAGCTGTATCTCAACCTGATCAAACTTTCAAACACACTGAGAACTCCTCTTTCTCTTTAAATTCATGTTTTTATACAGAAAGTGTTTTAATATAGTCATGGAGCTAGAGAGCACTCCAAAAATGAAAAGCGTGCCACCCTACCAGTAACGCTCTGTGTCAGTTACTTTTTTATGGTGGTGACTCAATACCCAACATCCCCAAACAAGGGAGGAAAGATTTATTGCAGCTCCCAGTTTCAGAAGGTCTCAGTCCTTTCATGGGTGGGCAACCGGAAAATGGTGAAATCACATCGCAGGGCTGGAGCCGGGGCTCCAGGAGACAGAACTCCTCACAGCCTGTTGGGGAAGAGTGACTGGGAGCAAGGGCAGAAGCAGCATCTGCCCCTCCAGGTCAAGCCCTAAACACACACCAGGCCCTATCTCCCAACCCTACACCATACCCCTAGGAACATGGGGCTCTGGGGGGACACTCCAGATCCAAACCACCACATGCTTTAATGTGTTAGAGCTAGCACTGCCCCCTCAGCTCACCTCAGGTCATCAGGCACTGGATTCTAACAAGGAGCATGCAACCTAGATCACTCAGTTCACAGGACAGTGGAGGCTCCTATGCGGATCTGGGGCCACTTCTGATCTGACAGAAAGCACAGCTCAGAAGGTAGTAGGAGTGATGGGAGTGGTGGTGAATACAGGCGAAGCTTTGAACACTGACACACCATGTGCCTCTTGCATGGGGCTTGGTTCCTAATGAGCCAAGGACCTGGTCGGCTCGACCACCCAGGGGTCGGGGATCCTTTTTATGTTCTAAATTGTATCCCTCTAAACTCCATGATGGAATCCTAACCTTCCATATCTCAGTATGTGGCTATAAGGGGAAAGAGGGCCTTTAAAGGGGTAATTAAAGTCAAATGAGGTCATAAAAGTGGGCCCTAATCCAGAGGGACCAGCTAGCATCCCTAGGTGAAGAGGTCAGGACACAAACGAGGCCACGTAAGGGCACACTAAGAAGGCAGCTGGCCATCTATAAGCCACAGAGAGGCTTCAGGGGAAACCAAATCCGGCAGGACCTTAATCTTAGACTTATAGCTTTCAAAATAAAGAAAGTAACCCTCCCTGTCTCCCTCTCCCTCTCTCTTGGTTGAGGCGAGGGCCCTCACATTGAGATGCATCTTCAGCCCGTTTGAGACAGAATCTTACTAAGTTGCTCAAGCAGGGTTTGACCTTAAGATCCTCCTGCCTCAGGCTCGCAGACTGCTGGGATTGCAGACCTGTGTCAGGGGCTATTCCCTCGCTTATTCCTTTCAGCTTGTGGTACTTTGCTACGGCAGCCTTAGCCAAAGAACATACTGAATAAATACTAAAAAGCTGACTTCAATTACTTAATTGTATTTCATCTTGTTCCACTTGTGTCACCTACACGTTGTTGCAACATGAACGTATCTATAACATCACACAATGTTATCCTATGGCAACCAGTAAGATGATTTTTGTTACTAGTAATTTACAATTCTGTGGTCCTTTCTCTAAATGTTGTAAAGCTGTCACGTGCCCATCACTCTTTGATTATTTTGGAAGTGAAACTACATTCTTGTGTTCATTATATCCCCCAAACACATGGCTTATGTTTCTAAGCCAAAGAAATTCAACATAATCGTGACGAAATTTTCCAAAAAGTGACCATGCACATGTACTCATGCATACCATAAAGCAAAGTTAAATGTATATCTCACTAGGGGCAACTTACATTTCCAGGGGACTGCTAAGGCGTGCCAGGTTCACCTTCACGTTCTCAGAAGAAGCTTCCACCTTCTTCCCGACAAAGCAAGCCCAGTTCCGGCCCAGCACATCATGTACCCATCCAGGCATCGTCTCATGGCAATAGCTGGTTACATTGTGGCCCTTGGTCTCATACTGCAAATGAGAAAAGGGAAGGCCAAGTGTGATCTACGTGTAGCTCTGAGTTCTTCCTGTAAAGATTCCCTGGTCCCTTTTACCAAGAAAAACAGAAACTTCACTGTGGGAGGTGATGCACTGAGAACTACTCTAGGACACAGAAACAAGATTTTCCAGCACTGTAGGTCCCCAAACAAGTTCTACAGAGCAAAATAAATACTTTTAAGAATGAAAGACACTCACACTTTTTAGGGAAACTGCCACAAAAGTTTACAAAAGTTCCTCCATAAAACCCTCACAAGTCCCTAAGGAATAAAACAACAATAATCTCATTGTACCTAGGATCAAGAAGGGCTGGGCTTGGGGAGCATAAGGAACCCCCGCGTCAGGCAGGAATGGTTCCCAGTCTATCCAGGTGGATTTTTCTTTTTTCAAACAAAAAAGACTCTTATCAAGCAATTTGATGAATGGCAAAAAGGTTCTATGGTACCAAGCAAAATCCATTTTTTTTGCCAATCATTGACAATATGCTAGTTACAACATAATTAAGGCAACTTCATTATTAACTACTCTCTCTACTCTGTTTAACTAATGTATTCAATGTTAAAACTAGGAAAAGATGATAAGGTGACAGACCCAGGATCTGAATGCAGACACTTGGGCTCCAGAACCAAACTACCCTTGAGCAGTGGCAGGTCCTCGCAGGAGGCGATGGTGCCGGGCATGGAAGGAAGAGGGCATCCCAGAACAAGGAAGCAGTGTACGGAAGGCAGAAACGGGACACGGCACTGTCCTGGGAGAGACTTGGACACCGGCAAACAGGCTCTACCTTAACTGGATGGAACACACCATTTGCAGAACTTTGGGCCTGACGCTACTAGGCCTTCTTGCATTCTCCCGTCTGGGAGATGAAGAAACTAGAAAAGGCTATCCTCAAAGACATCCACGTAGGGAACCCGTGACCAAACGCAGGTTGGTAAACATTTCCTAGAATGGCCAGGCGATGCCATCCACTGAGCTGTGTGTCACATCCAGTCCACGCTGCTACCACAGCCCAAAAGCAGTCAGAGAAGACACGTCCATAGATTGGCACAGAGCTCAGCTACAATTTGGAAACACTTGTGTTAACAAAATTTGGCGATGGACTGGCTCTAGCTGCAGGGCCTACTCTTGCCGCCTCCTGATCCAAGCTAAAGGACGCTACTTTGTTTGCTGAGGTTGCTGACATCTTGTACTCCATTTTCAAGGGCCAAACAGCGTAGTATTTTCAGCTTGAGTACTAGAAGGTGTGTCGCAGCTGCTCAGTGCTGCCACTGTGGTGTAAAAAGCGCATAAGAAATCCGTACATGAGTAAGGTAGGCTGTAGGGCAGTAATACTTTCTGCACCAAAACAGGGCTGCGGTTTGCCAACCCCCCCCCTCTGCTGGAACGCAGTCAGTGGGTGATACTCTCCGGCCAGTGATCTAATACTCCACGGGTACTGAGACGCTGGGTATGTAAGGTGTATCAAATGCATTTCAAAGTCACTGTTTTCATCTTACCATGGATTTAACAGGGCATAACCTAAGTTGAGAAAGACCCATGCTAAACTTACAAAACTTTCATTTTTGTAGATCCAACTGTCATGAATATGAGTAAAACACACTATGCACCACCAAGAAAACAAAAGAAACGATGGGGGAAGCTGGGCAGAGTGGAGGACTGGGAAGAGAACAGGACTAAAGCATGCTAAGTGCACGTGCAAATCTACCAGAACATGACCCACTGATCTGTACAGCCAATACACACTAAAAAAAGTGGGTGGAAACCAACATAGGGTAACCAGCAAATAACACAAAACAAAGCAACGGAATACACTTGGAATTCAATAATGCATTTCTGTTTGACACAGATTCTTGATCTTATTTTTTTGAGACAGGGTCTCGGTCTCTCTCTCTCTCTCTCTCTCTCTCTCTCTCTTTCTCCCTCTGTAGTCCAGGCTAGTCTTGAATTTACTAAGTAGCCCAGGCTGGCCTTGGACTCATTCTGCCTCAGCCTCCTCCTGATTGCTGAGATTACAGGTGTCATGCCACCACACCCAGCTTACACGGTGCTGGGAATGGAACTCAGCTCTTGCATTTGCTAGGCAAGTGCTTTAACTGCTGTGTCATTCCTCAAGCCCTTGATTCTATTTTCTTGTCTACTATATATTGGTCCTCCAACAGGAAAAGGCCCTGCTTCCTCCTACCTTTGCTGTTTTAGAGAGGAGTCAGTTTAACCATGTTTTAAGCTTTCTTGAGATTTTCCTTATAAAAATCATTCCTCCTCTCTTTTCCACATATACACAAATATTATACACAGGAAACTCACTACAGTATAACACATATGTCAGAAAGAGAAACAAGAACCCAAAAGCCCTGAAAAGTGTTCAAATGTAAGTATCATTATGTAAATTCCATTAACACAGAGGGATATTACACACATTTTACATGTACAATGGGAGATAGAGAACGGTGTGAGGGAAGCAGGGCTGGAGAGGCCTGCGTGCTCCTCTGACACAGGTTTAAAGGAGGGCAGCAGCCATGCTTGACGCATGATCACTGGCTGCTTCTGGAAAATGATGGCGGCAACTCAGAAACCTCAAACTCTGTAAACACCGTGAAGGTCACTCAGAAATCACAGAGGTTCAACACAACATAAACATAAGAGTCTCAGGAGACAGAGGAGACATCGTGGTTGGACTGGGATGCACGCCTGAAAAGCACCACAACCAAGCACTATGCCCAGCACCAGGGGCCACTTGTCACAGACTTCGTCTTCTTAGAGAAAGCTGGGTGTGCAAGCAATTACCAAGAACACGGAAGGGAGAAACCCAGAAACTATACAGGCAGGGTGTGCCACCCAAAGGGCGTCCACTGCAGTATGAGCCTCACGGCAATCTCTTGGGATAAGAGGCATTACCTCTCTAGGGAAGAACAGACGCCTCTGCAAAGTTAGAGAGGATTCAAACACAGCTCCCCGTTATTAGGGCCATGGTCTTAATTAACTCATGAGTGAAGTTTAACCTGCTGTGCCAGGTCCTGTCCGGGCTGCCTGACCTCTCCAGGGGCCCTCTGGGTCATCTCCCCATGTTCAGGTCTCCATTACGCTGGCCTACATTTCTTCCATAGGGCACTCTTGCCAAGGGTCATTACTACAGGGAGGGGGGAAGTGCAGAGCCTCAGGCTTGACCCACCCACCCAGAAACCAGCTCTGCCACTTCCGCTCTGGGGAATCTTGAGCGAGCCGTTTGTCCTCTCTGTACTTTCAGTTTCCTTGTCTATAAAATGGGGCTGGTGATAACAGTCTCCACCACAGAGGATGCTCTGCACTGTGTAACTCATTGCATTTCACAGCAGCCGCTGTGGTTGCTCCCTGCACAGCAAGAAGTGCTGTGAGACGAGGACTTCCTCTGACTCACGCCCTAGGAAACTGTCTGGCACCAGACAGCAGTACTTGGAATCAAACCCAAGGGGAATCTACCACTGAGCTTCAAACCCAGCCCTTGGTATTTTGAGACAGTATCTCACAAAGCTGCCCAGGCCACCCTTGAATTTACAATCCTCCTGTCTCAGCCTCCCAGGAGCTAGGAAGGATTTCAGCCATGTGCCATCATGCCTGCCAGAAGCAAATAATTGGAATTACTAAATTAATGAGTCATCATAATTAAACAATAGAAGAGAAAGAATCAAAGCCAAGTCCCATTTCAAAACACAAGAAACTGGAAAAATATAATAAGCTTATGACAGGTGGGTGATGAGGCCCAGCTCCTGCACAACTGTAGGTCAACATATGATTTCATAATTGCCCCCTTTCCTCTCCGAACTGGTTTCCTGACCTGCAAATTCACGCAGAGCTACAATTTCAAAAAAAAAAAAAAATTTCCTTTTAAGATCCTAATCGCACACCTTTGTTTCTGTGGTTTTATTTAAAACTAATGCAGTCAGGCAAATATGTCTTAATGGAGATACACTCTTGATACATATACTTCGAATAATAGTCTTTTTAAGAACCATGACTTCGATCGGATCATTATCGTGGAAGTCACGCAGATGTGCTGAAAATTGCTCTCCATGTCACTTCTGAGAACATAACATCGGTGGGTTTTCCTTTTTGAATTTTTGAACTATTTGGTGGTTTTCACACTCTAAAAAATCATTTGATCTTCTTTGGAAACAGAAATTATAAAACGTGAGGCAGGATTGCTACAACAATCAGAACAAAGCTGTGAAACACAACACAAAGAAGAAAAGAGGCATGTTTTCTCCCCTCAGAAGCCAGCTACTGGACGGACCTCTGAACTAGAGAGACCACACACTCACTGTACCTCTGTTATTTTCTTAACTTGAATTTTCTTGGGGTAGCTGTCATTTTCTACCACTATAAAATCGTAAGTGATTTTTGGCATTAGCACCAATTAAGAAGCTGATGTTTTTGGCCAAGCTATGCAACTCTAAATGCAGCCAATTCCCACCTCCCCACCCCCAACCCCCACCAAGAATTTTCATTCTGTAGACACTGATTTCTGAAGAAAGCCTTGCGTGATGAGGTAATTTAAGTTTCCATTCATTTACACCAATTTCTATTGAAAGAAACAGTGCGTTTCCTCCAAAAAACCAGCTACTATTTCAAGTTAGAAAACTACCATGATTCAGTAACTATTCATTTGCTTCTTCAAAATTACCTTTGGGTTGCCAAACCTTCTCGAAAGCCCCTTTCCAAAATTTCCCACTTTGTATCAACTGCCAATCAGACCCACCAGTTAATATTAACCAACTGAAAAAGAAAATCTTAGGAATTTTAAGAACTGAAGTTACTAATCTTAGATCCACTGCTTTTTAACACTCAATTCTTTTAATCACTTAAGCCTTTGGTCTGCTGTTTTTCTGGCTAATAATATACTTAGCAAATATTCAAAGACATATTTTCCATAACACATTGGCCGGGAGACGGGGCAGTTCAGAGGCCAGGACTTCGCCCTTTACAATCTAACTAGCTCTGCCACGTATCATTTGCATAGCCTGGATCAGGACATAACCACTGGGCCTGCACTATTCCATCAGAGACAGGAGCGACATCTCACTAAAAGGAAAATGTATACTCACAGAAATATTTATTGACAACAATGACCCTAATTTGCTTTCTGGAATAAAATTATGAGACTAAAGCATATTGACATTGTTTTCAAATGGCATCACCATGAAACCTATGAAACGCTGCAACACGAATAAATATTATTTATTTAATCATTTAGGATCTCATATGTCTTAAAACCAAAACACGACGCATGTGTTCACTTGGTAAATGTGTCCTATTCACCACGGACTCCATGACAGCTTGGGCATCTAGGACTAAACCATCACGATGACTTCTTCCTTCAGAACACAGACCCTTGCAGGAATCTGAAAGCTTTCGGGATAATACATACGAGGAAGTATTCGATCAAACAATATTTAAAAACAAAGAACTTTTCTCCTTTTTGCCTTTGTTTACCATGGGTATCCACATAAGCACAAAGGCATCAATATGCTGTCAGATCTACAGTGTAAGGAAAAGTCCTTAAAGGCCAACAATAGAGAACAAGGCTCAGTTTATCAAATTGTTCCTTTGCCAAACCCTTCTCAAGTACCATATTGTTCCTCAGAAAGAAGCCAAATTCCTTCAGACGGTTCCAAGAACTGGCTCTACTTTTCTGCCTACTAACACTGAACCTCTTCTTGAAAAAGATGAATTTTAATGAGCTGCAAAACCGCCAGGAAACTGTTACAGATGTAACCATGTAACGTTCAGCGTTTTATGGGGGAGGGAGAAGAAGGCACTAGATTCACAGGTGATAATGGAGGATCTACATTTGATTATTCTCTGTGCTGAAGGCTTTTAATCGTAACCAAAATATATAGTCTGGAATTAGAGAAGAAAGTAGCCATTTACCCTTCAGCAAAGGAGCCAAGGTCCCTGGGATCATTCCTCACTCACTTGGCCTCAACTCCAAAATGTGGCACGAGGAGAGGTCCTAAACGTTCATTCAATCCATCCCACAGCTCCTTCTCCTCACTATACCTAAAGAGGAGGTGGGTCTAACCTGGAGGTACCAGGGTCAATCAAATCAGCAGACACCCAGGCTTGGGGGCAGGGGAAATCCACGCAGCCACAAAATTCACTCTTCCCTTTGGCAGCTATTTAAATTTTTAGTATGCCTCAAAGTTAGAATTTCACCATTTTTTTTTAAATTCAGAGTCCTACCTTGGCCTCTGTAGGCTCATCTATATCAATACACCAAATAAATGTGGAAGGTTTGATCTCTTTTAACTTAGCCATTCAACAAACATGGACCAAGAATCCACGACAGAGTCTAAGGACAGACACATAGGCAAGACTTCAAGAAACACATCAATTAAAAAAAAAAAACTACAATTAGGAGTTGTTCAATTCTCTCTTTCACAGGTATTTATTAAAGACCTAGATTTGTCAAATTATTTGTCACACATGACACTACATGTAGGAAATTAACTGGCTAATAATACAGAGTTGGTCTCTGCCCTAATTGTGTTTAAAGGCCACACAGAAAGAGAAAACAGGCATTTACAACACTTAATGCTCAGCAACGTCACATTATGTGAGGACTTAACACACCTCCGCATTCCATGACCTATCGAACGTTCTCTTCCATAATCAAAACATTTAGCTACAGAATTATTCAGAGAAACAAATACAAAAAATCCTTAGTATTGTCTTATATTCCACAGTAGATGGACTTGCACACATATCTGTTGCTTTGACAGTATTTACAATCTGAAAATCAGCTTGGAAAATACACAACTCTTCTAGAACTCTGGGGGTAGGTAACCTGACGATATTTTATAGCAGAGAGCTAAAACAGACACATGCAGCACCGTGCCTGGTTTCTACCTCTAGAATCCAATAAAATTGACTCTTTCTAAATTTTCCAGTAGTGTTTGTGAAAAATGCACAAAAAATTATGGGATTTTGTCTTCTCCCCCACTTCCAAGAAATTAAGCTGTATGATAAAGAGGGATAAACGGAAAACTTTCAGCCGGAAGAAGATAAAGCACAAAGCCAGGTGTCAACATAACAAGTACAAAAGCAGGTTCTATTTGCAGAATACAAGGGCAACCAAGGAAATGGAATTTCCTCACCAAGAGGGAGAGCTGGAAAGGTGGCCGCAAGGTCTTCCGCAAGGAAGAAGGGATCAGGTTCAGAAGTAAGATGGAAGAATAATGGCAGGTGCATTGCTGCTCGTGTTGAGGAGGTATCTCCTCGTTGTCTACTAGACCAGTAGAGCTCATGTGGTGTCAAGTTGTTCTCATTATTGTTACAAACTACTAACTTGAGAAAATCTTCTGTTCTGAGAAAGGGAAAAGCCCTTCCCTGACAGTGTGGAGCAGAGGTAGCCCGAAAACAGCTGTTAATCAAGAGGTAAGGAAACTAGCCCATTGTTGGCAGGAAAGATCTAAGTGAGATAGGAATCAGTAAGAACAATAGTGCAAGCAAGAGAAATCAACTTGGCTAGGGATTTAAAAGTATTTTGTTTGAAGATTAAAAGCTCTGTCTGATTTCAGATACTCCCAAAGGGTAAAAGAAATTCAGCCTTTGTCCTGAAAGAGCTCTAGTTTAGGGCAGGGGCAGGAGGAACCTAACTGATAAGCCCACCCAAACTCTAGAGCCAAGTCCAGAAACACTTATCTAGGAGCCAATGCGGTCTCTACTGCATTCCATCAGACAAATGTTCATGACCCTTACATGCTGGAATGCACTGAAAAGGCTTCCAAAATGTGGCTCTGTGAACTACTTACTTCTGTATGAAATGCCTTTTACTTTTCAGTCCCAGGGAAGGCGGCCTTTAGCTTTTAGCATTTACAGTTATAAGCTGTGTGAGCCTAGGCACTGTAAAGTTAATTTTTCCATATATGTAAAGTGAAGCTACTGCTATCTATTTTACAAACTTTGAAATTCACAGTATATTCGGTTTTTAGGACAAGGTTGGACCCAATCTGACACCCACACACACATACACGAAAAAGATGAAGCTGAAGTGGGAGGCGTTAACCACACCATCTTCCCAGGTGGGGACGGGGGGCTCCCACCTACGGATTTGTTACGTAACGGCACACAGGCTTACGTAAAGGCAGAAGGCTGTGCCTCAGTGGGCCTCTTACCTAACACAGCCTCTCTTCCTTCTCCTTGAAACCTGTCTTCCAAAGAACCAATAACTTAGATGTGTGCCTCACAGGAGTTCCCAAAGCCTTATTTTCTCCTTACAGTAAGCTCCTGGATTCTTCCAAGGAGGGAAGAGAAAACCCCAGAGGGAGGCAATTTAACTGTGAGTTACATGAACAATGAATACAAAGCTAACACAAAATTCAAACCTTCACTGTGAATACAAAGCTAACATAAAATTCAAACTTTGACCAGTTTGGGAAAAACATTTCAACAACAGAATAGCATTCCAACAAACAAAATCTTAACATCTTGCACAAATTCCAACCTTGACCCGTTTGGAAAAATCATTTCAACAGAAGAGTAGTATTCAAACAAACAAAAACTGAACATGTTGCACGTTGCTCCTTTTATGAAAAAAAGCTGAACTTTGTGCCGCCCCCTGAGACTTCATTTCTTCCAGATTGGTTTTTTCTCGCTCCTGAGCAGTTTCTGGTTTTCATTATGAATGGTGGTTAGCGCTTTCCAAGGAAACAGGAGAGCAGCTGCTCCTGGAGGCGGGTCATCAGAGCTCCTCAGGTAAGGAAAGACTCCAGGAGGAAGTGCAGCAGCCCAGGCCTCCTCATGGTGCCAGGGATATATCCACAGCTCTGCCTCTTAGGCCCAAATTCTGTTCATTAAAAGAGCCTCTCAACAGTCGCTCTACTAAACAACTACAAGACAATAAAAACTACGGTTACAAGCCAACAAGGGTCACACTGTCTCTTAAGAATATTTAATCATGTTAATTTTTGTTAAAATAAAAATACCAGCACTGCTATTTGAACTCTGGTATTTTTTAATGTTATTAGCGCAATTACAAAAAGCCATGCTCAGTGCTCAAGCGACATGCATCGCACACGAGGCAGCACACTGAAGGAGCCCATGCAGTAACATGACCAGCCATGGCGAAAACCTACTTGTGAAGCGTACTTCGGAAGCAGGCTAAATTCTATCAGCTCAGACAAACAGGATGCGCTGCTTACAGATTCTGAACGCAGCAGGCTCGGTGTTGGCTAAACAGCTAAGATTCTATCAGCTGAACTTCTGGAACTTTGTCTAGGGGACTCATCCCCTGACAGAACAAATTCTGAGGTTATCTTTCCTATTGAGGGTTTTTGACAGCCTAAACAGACGGCCAGAACTTCATCAACCACATTCCGCAAGTGCTTGCTTAATAGTGAACCTATTTGGGGGATTTCCTAGTCTGTTTTCCTCCTGTGGTGGTTTGGATCTGGAACATCCCACAAAAGCTTCATGCTCCTATGGATACGGTGAGGGTTGGAAGTTGGGGCCTAGATGGAAGGGGCAGATACTCAGGACTTGACTGGAAGGGTCATGTTAATGGTTTGCCCCTTCCTTCCAGTATGTCTCTCTGCTCCACTATACTGGGAAGATCTCTGCCCCAGGTACTCTGGTTCCAGGTCTAGCTGCGGGCCCAACACGGGCTTCCATCAATTTCCAGCCACCCACTCAAGAACAGGCCGAGACCTTCTGAAACTGTACGCTACAGTAAATCTTTCCTCCCTACGTTGTGGATGTCGAGTATTGAGTCACGGCGATGAGAAAGTAACTAAGATGGTTCCTAAACTACAGACTATGCAACCCATTGCACATCCTCAGAAGTTCTGTGATCGAGAAAATGAACATATTCTATACTTACTCTATTACCAGACAGAATTGAGAAGGACTAGCTTACTCATTTCCGCCTTTGCCTCATTTTGATCCGTTTCTAGAAGCTGCTTAGAACAGTCCCTAAAGCTGGAAAAGATGGAAGACATACAGGAACACAAGCAACAAGCGATTCCTCCCGGACAGACCCACGGCTTGTCTCACATGCAGGTGGCACAACCCCCCTACGGGACAAGGCTATACAGCTTCCTACACTTTGCCCCTGTTCCCTTTTTTTCTTCTCACTTTGAGTATTTAAGAGCCAAGAAAAAGAGGAAAGAAAACTGGAAAAGGATTTTATTTGAAAACAACGCAAGGAAGGGTAACTCCCTACGAGCTTTCCTCTTTAACTATCCATTTTCTGAATCAAAATTTTAGATATCTACAAGGTGTCCCAAAGATCATACTAATGCAATATATATATATATATATATATATATATATATATATTTCCTTGCCCAGAATTAATGAGTCATAATATCTGAAGTAAAACTAATGCTATGGAAAAAATTACATGAGCAAGAAATTCAATGTAAAGGGTGTCCCAAGTCTCCACACATGAGACCAAGTAACAAACTTTTGAAATACCTTGAATATTTCTCTGGCCAGCATGAGCAGCGATTTAAATATCTATTCTGAAAATGTGAGGATGTTATACAAAGTACAAAAGGTCTTCCTTTATCCAGTCAACAACTATGTTTTTAGTAGAGCCAGTTATAAAAAGATAACGGCACACAGGTCAACCTCTCTGCACGAGCCTCCTCCCTTCCTAAAGTGCCCAGCAGCTCCTTTAAGGATCTCAATGCAACTTGAGCCAACTTTCTCTTAACAGGGACTTTACCTTTTGGGTTCACTTCTCTTCAGGTTACAAGTATCATTCTTAGGATCAGATGTGTGCAAAGACAAAACACAAGAAAGGAAAGGCATTCGTGTACAATAGCTCGGAGAAGCTGAAGTAGCACAGACACAGGCCAAGCAAGAGGTCCACAGGGAAAGCATCATCTCTGCAATGTCTTTGGTTCTGATGAACAGACAAGACAATGCTTTGCAAAAGCCATGAGGTTTGAAAAAGGAAAGCTGGCTTCTAATAAAGAAGTTAAAAATATTTAAGTGGCGCTCACCCAGCGTGTTCCTCAGGTGTGGCAAATTATATATCCCCACAGATCCCAGCTGCATGAACAACTGATGGATAAGATCAGTGACATCCTACGAAGAGTTTACAGTGGGAAACTGAGTCACGTTGAAATTAAACAACATCCAGAAAGAAAACATCAAATTGGCATGCATTACGTGTGAAGCTGCTTAAACTTTCCTTCAGCACTCTTAAATGTTAGTGCCATATTGTTGGGGGAAAAAAAGCTGGAATTGTGAACTTGACCTATTGAATCTACATTCTAAAAGTACAGCTATCTCAAAAATAATTCTAAAATTGTCTTTTCTTAAATGCGAGCCTGGAAAACACAGTGAAAGATGGTGTGGCGGGCATGCTTTCTAAATCCTTCATTTTGAAAACATGATTGATATTTCTGGTTTTTGTGACAGGCATGGAATTGACAACCTACTAGCATATAAGACAGGCAAACAAGTCCTTTGATAACGGATTTCTCAAATAGATTTTTGTAGGCAATTGCCTTAAATGCCCCCCTGGAAGTATTACTTTTTAGCTTATAATTTTATCATTTTTGGAAGGCACCAAAGAAGAATTCAATTAAAAGCCAGGAAGATGTCGCATGACTGTCCCTTAACAAACATTTTAGCCACCGTGAGTATTGTTTCTCTATTTATTTTTTTCAATCTTTGTGTAGCTTAACTTTCAGAATACAATCTGACTTCCTCCTGCCCGACTCAGTTTCCTTTCCTGCCTCCGCGAAAGTAAAAAGAAGAACAGCAGAAAGTTAGGAAGCCCATTCCGTTCCAGGGCACCCTGTGGGGCTTCCTCTGAGTCACACGACTTACTTTCTCTTCTGCGTTCTAGATGCTGTATGGAAAATCTTTATACTCCTACATGCTTATCATTAAAAGAATGAATTACGCATATAACAGCAAAAAGAAAAAAGGAATCACTTATCCATCCATTACATAAAGACAGACATAATTAAGCTTTGTTTTTTTTTAACTCTGCTGGATTTTGCTACATTGTGTGTTCGTGTTAGAGACTGGCTGCTTTTAATATGCACAGACTTAAAAGACATGCTCATTTATCAGAGTGAGCCAAATCTAACCAAAAAATAAAGGCTATTGAAATCTGATTATCATAGAAGCTGGACTGAAAATACTACTGTCGTCTGTTTTGGGCAGCTCAGTGTTTTAAAAGAATGCCTCCTCCTGTAACCCCAGTACTCTGGGAGGCTGAAGCAGAAAGACTGCAACTTTTATCCTAGCCTGAGCAACTTAGTGGGGCTGAGTGTCAATAAATAAATAAATAAAGTCTGGAAGCATAGCCCTAGATACAATCCTTTAACACCCAGTACCACAAAAATAAATAAGCATATAAATGAACCTCTAGGAAGTTTCCTTTTTGTCCATAGGCCTAATTACTCTGTAATGCTTCTCAGACACTTGTTTCCAATGCTCAGGTACCTGCCTAGAGGAGCCCTAAACACCCCTGAGGTGCCTAGAGGCACCTGAGCGGAAAACCGAGCCTTTCAAACTATATACCTGGTACTTTTTGCCCAACTCCAATTAGGCAAAAACCTTCCCTGCCAAGACTTATCGACCTCCGCTAAGATTTCATCTTCAGTCCCATGCAAAAGATGATTACCCTACTCACCCCCTCAAGCTTTCAAGCAGTTGAGATCAAGTAGAGAAAGTTTAGCTATCTCAAGTTATATATAAAAAAAAATGCTTATCCTTCAGATGAGGCCTGGATAAGCAGAAATGACTGAATCAAGTTTCCCCACAGGAGGAGTGAAGAAAACCATGCAAGCGTTACCTACCCTACTGGTGGGATGGGCAGGGGAGCAACACAAAGAAACGGGGTGGGGAAAGGGAAGTGAGGGGAAGCGTTCGGGGCTCATCACTCCAGAGACCTGGAAAATCAGCTGATATGTAGAGTAACAATATGCCCAGTAATGATGGCCAAAACGTGTAAGCTGCAAAAACTTGTCAGATATGTGTGCCACAGTGTGGGCAGAGCAGATGTCGTTCATGTAAGACACTTAGAATTGAGAGCAAATTCTTAGCTTTAGATGATTCCTTATTAAAAAAAAATAACAGAAAGATACTGTAAGCCTATAGGAAAATATCCCCTGTACTTTCCTCAGTAAACGGGCTTGTTTTTCTTGAATTACACACTTCACTTCCTACAGTTGCCTAGTGCACTGCAGGAAATACCCTGGTGCTTGTGGCAAAATCCAGCAAGCTTTTGTTTTACCAAATGTCACCAAGAGTGCCTGACTTTTCTAAGATGAATTCTGAACCCGACCCTATCATTTTTCTGAGAAATGTAAACTCTTATTTCCATCCCTCTTGCAGCAGCTGTATATGCTAAAACAATGGAGTACATCACTATTTTGTAAAAGGTGCATGTGGAATCACTTGATTATATTAAATATATTTTTAAAGTATCTTATGTATGTTCTGGTCTGCCTATACTCCTTATTACAAGGGTGAATGATCAGTCAGAATGGTTGACTTTTTTTGATTTTTTTCTGCAGGAAAAGAAAAGGTGGCCACAACAAAGAGCCCCAGAAAATGGGCAATTAACAAAATCTGTAACACTATCAGCTGGAGAGGAACACTCTTGCTCCTCCTAATTCACAAACAAACGCCCATCTCCTGCCACTCAGGAAGTATGCCTCGGGGCTGGGCTCCCCCGCACCTGCCAATCCCTCCTTTCCAAAGGCTTTCATTCTAACCTGCATACTTTTGAGAACACTTTTAACTTCTTCCTGCTTTAAAAATTGGTTCCCTATTGATCTGATGTTACTGAAGTTCTCGAGCTCTGGCAAAATAACAAATCTGCTGATGAGGATTTGAAAAAAATTAATAAAGAGTTCCAATTCCTTACTCAGCTACCAGGGGTTCCCTCTGCTCCCTGCTGCAAAAAAAAAAAAAAAAAAAAAAAAAAAAAAAAAAAAAAAAAAAAAAAAAAAAAAAAAAAAAAAAAAAAAAAAAAAAAAAAAAAAAAAAAAAAAAAAAATCAAGTGAAACTGCCCTTGCTTATTATTAATTATTACATCTCTGATAATTAAATGGTGATTCCAGAAATTTACCCACCAATTTCTCCATCTGCAGCATTCGAAAATTGGGAAGTTTTCTAAGGCAAGTGGGTAAATGAATTACTGCTGGCCACCAACAGTCAAGCCCCACTGCTGATCACAGACCAGCCATCCAGCCAAGAAGAGACAACATTTTACTTTTATTTCTTCCTCTCATAATACAGAAAAGTCGTTCCTTTAAAAACTATTGGAAGTAGTTCTTCTAAGAAATATGGTTATCTCATACGGAGAGGAATCACAAGTCACAGGAGCAATCACAGCAAACTGAGCGGCAGACTGCTGGGTTGTCTTTTGTCATCCTCAATAGAGGCATTTGCCACTTTCCCATAAGTACACAGCTTACTTTTACCAGGTGCTCCAAAAGCTATGAAATTCTCCCCATGAAAAGGCCTATCTGTATTTATCCCCACACATAATGAGAAACGGCCAATTTCAGATTTGTAGACTCAATGCATGTGAATTCTTTAATACTCAGCTCATGGGAAAAGTTCCATCTTTTTCAGAAGAACATATGGGATGCATTATAATCTGTGCTAAACTATTTTATACCAGCATGAACCACAACCGGAAGCAGGGTATTTGCATATAAGAATGGAAAAGTCTTCCCCAGAGAAAGAAAATACAAGTTGGATAGTTCAGGTTATTATTGCATTATCCAACCCAATAGGTAGAATAAGTTCTGTGTTGTGTTTCTGTCTCCTCTAGCCATAGACATTGCTTTTAGTTCATTGCATTACTTCAATAAGATCCTGAAGTAATATAACTTTTCAACAAGCACTTATAAGAATAGCATATACTCCAAAAATTTAAATTTCATTAACTTTTCTGCAGATTCAATACAAAGCCAAGCGACTAAGGCAACATTTAGAAATAAAGAAATGTAGCAAAAAAGATAATTAAGAATTCTGTCCTACTGACAGAATGTAAATTTAAATTTAGTGGAGTGAATTTATTCAAAAATAGAACAGGCATTTTTTTAACCTATTGAAATTATGATTTTAAATAATGTGGCAAACTCACACTGTCTAACTTCACTTGGGAAAACTGGAATCCATTCCAACAATCTTCTTGATTTAAAATTAAAATTCTAGTGTCTCCTAAGCAGGAGAGTTTCAGGTATCAGGGCAAATCCATGGAAATATAAGCTGACCTTGAAGAAGGCAAACCACTTGTAGTCATTGAGCACAACCTCGAAGCCTTGGTTGTAGATGATGGTGAAATGCCCCGAGTTGCCTAAATCATCATAGGCTGTATCCAGCTTCTTCAGATGCACCACGACTTTCTTTTCTGGCGGTCCTAAACAAACAAACAAAAGTGTATAACGTAAGAGGCGGATGGACGTGGGGGAGAGAGCGTCTGCATGATTTTCAGTATTTGATTAAGCTGTTTTCCTTTCCTGCTTATCCAGTTCGGACCTACAGGAATCAGTCTCTCTACAGTCCAGAGGGTCTCAAAGACGGAATGTCAGGGAGCTCAGCAAGGCAGAGAGACCCTCCTACTCCCCCCAAGATACAATGCCTGCAGAATAATCAAACATTGCGAAACATTTTTTACCACTTTGAAAATGAGAGAAGCCAGATGCTCAAAGTTACAGGCACAAATGGGAGAAGATAAAAAGCTAAAAACTATCACACACGAAAAAAAGTGGTGCATGCCTATAACCCCAGCACTCTGGAAGGCGGAGCCAGGAGCATCGCAAATTCAACCCCAGTGTGCACAACAATTTAGCAACTCAATGAAGCTGCTTCAAAGCAAAAAATAAAAAGGGCTGGGGATACAACTCAATTGGAAGGTCCTGGATCCAATACCCAGCACTAGGAGGATTTAGGATGAAGAGACAAGAAATGACCAATTCAGGACAGAAACGCATTTTTCTCCTCGATAGCTCTAGAAATGAGAACCTCAGAACACGGATTCTTTCCAAGTCCACAGCAAGCTTGCCGTTTCCAGTCTCTGCAGCTACTCTGTTAACTCTCAGAAGAGAGCCATGACTTGTGGGGGGTCTTTAACTCCAGGATTAAGGGCAAAGGTAAATTTATAAACTGCGGCTACCCCCAAAATCAAGGTTCAGCTGTGTCTATCTGGAGGCTTGTCGACTTTCTAGACACTTTTCCGGCTGCAGAACAATCCTGGCGATGGGAGGCTGGCTCTCCACGCTCAGTTTGTAAAACAAACTATCGTCCACATCGCCCGTGATTAAGAAAAGCCTCGCGGCCCTCCAGAGGCGGCAAACAGCGCTTTGTAAACGCCACACTCGGGAGCACTGACCTTCCTCTTATGAGAAATTACAGCTCGGGGAGACCCAAACTCTTCTGGCCCGCTCAGGCTGCATGCTCCTCCGGCTGCACTAGGTCTTCTGAGCTGGGGTGAGCCACCGGCTTCAGGGCTTAAAGTCTCAGCCCTTCACACCCTGCCCATCTGGAGGCCTCCCGTGAGCTTAGCGGCCGAGCACTCCGGGAGGCTGAGGCAGGATGATTCCAGGGTGAAGCCCAATCTGCCCAATTTAGGGATCCGAGAGGACCCTGCGTTAACCTCAAAACCAAAGCATCGGGCTGGGGCTGCAGCACTCTGCGGAGGCCTCTCTCTACCACGGAAGACCCAGGAAAGGACGGAAGCAAGCGCGCCTTTTCTGTGCCTCTTCCAATACGCACCCCGCGGCGCGGCGCCTCCAGGATTCTGTAGTGCTGGCAGCCTGTCACGTGACCAAGCAACCCGCTGGGATTCGGCCCTTTCCCACAGCCGCGCGGGGAGAGAGGAAAGAGGAAAAGCACTACCTGCCTGCGCCTTTGAGCTCCCCAGCAGAAATCAGAAAAGCCTAATCCCGACTGGACCGGGGAATCGAAAGATCGCAGCGGTTCGGAACTGTCTTCTAACGCGACCCCCCACTACCCCCCCACTTAACAAAAGTTCGTCCACAGCGGCGGCGCAGGAGCGCGGGCCCACGCGCCGCGGGCGGGAAGCGTCCAGCAGCCCGCGCGCACGCGGCTCGCACGCGGGCCCGGCTTACCCACGGCCGAGCAGTCCACGTCGCGCCCGGAGCCGCCGCGGCCCACCTGGAAGACCCAGGTGCCCAGCAGGTCGGGGTAGCTGCAGTTGGCCGGCGTGTCGCCGCGCACCAGCCCGCACAGCAGCAGCAGGAGGCCGAGCGCGGCGGGCGGCCGCGGGCCCATGCTGCCGGCGGCCACGGGCAGACTGGCAGGCGGGCGGCGGGCGGCCGAGCCTGGCGGCCCGGGGCGCCTGAAATAGGCGGAACCCGCGCGGGGGGCGGGGCGGCGGGGCGGGAGCGCGCGCGGCCCACCTGCCCGGCCCTCCGGCGCTCGGGGACGTGCCCGCTTGGTGCACAGCCTGACGGGGTGGGGCGAGCCGGCGAAGGTGCGAACGAGGCGCACAGCCAGCCAGACATCTAATGGCCGGGGGTCGCTGCCTTTCCTCCCCTCCCTAATCTCAAGTCCAGCTGGCTCACTAACGCGTGCTTTTTAAACTTTCCCATCCAACACTCTGAGTTGGTAGGCTGCACCTGGCTCAACTTTTGAAAGCTTCCGCTCCTGCCCTTACCAGCTGTTTCTCCGCGTGTATTCGCTCGGTTGTGTTTGGTTTCCTGTGCGTGGTTCCCCTCTTGGGAGGGACACTGGCAGAGATCATCTTGCTCGCACCCTCTTTTCGGATGAAACTCAGGACGCACAGAACCAGCAAATAGCCTGGCTCAGGAAGAAGGCTGACCTTGTCACCCTCCAGTGTGCCAGTCTGACCACCAGCCATGCCCACGAGCCCTATTTTCAGGTGCCCGTTGGCTCAGTTTGCATTTATTTTTTTTCGAACTGAGCTACAGGCACAACCCACTTCATTTTTAATTTGGAGACAGGCTCTCCTTCATTTGCTCACCACCCTCCTGCCTCTGTTTCCCAGTGTGCTGGGATTTCAGGCCTGCGCCACCAGGCCCTGCTCTTGCTCAGTTTAAGTATCACCTTGCCTTTCCTGGCTGTTGCTGGGAATTGGGCCTCTCCTCCCCCTTGAGTCTTCTAGGCATACAACACACACACACACACACACACACACACTCTCTCTCTCTCTCTCTCTCTCTCTCTCTCTCTCTCTCTCTCTCTCTGGGAGCTATGGGCACAGCGACTGACCAGTCACACTCACCTTGATGAGGAGAGGTAGGCCTGATTTTTTACGTCCTAGGTCTGGGAAAATTTCAATAGCCACATCTCTAAAGGAAAATAAAAATACTACTTTTTAAAAGCTTTATTTGGGGGCTGTAGGAATAGCTCAGTGGTTAAAACGCTGTCACTTTTATCTCCCAAGATTCTTGTTTAAAAACACCCGCAAAGCTCAGTGCTATGAGAGGTGGAAGGGTGACACAGGAGGAAGCCAAGTTTTAGCCTCGTTGGGGCAACTTAGTGACTGAGAGAGATCCTATATCAAAATTTTAAAAACAAAAATTGGTTATGGATGTACCTCAATGCGAAGACACTGGCCCAACCCCGATACAAAGAAACAAAGGCACAACATACTACCCAAGAAGTAACTGAATTTAAATGTTACCTTGGCTTCTGGGCCTGCAAGCCAACTTTGAAAAACAGTTGCCTTGGAAAGCTTAAAAGTATCATGGGACCAAATTGTAGGCGTCAGAGTGGAGGCGACACCTTACCTCTAGGTTTTACAGACTTTGTAAGGATTAAAAGCTGACATTATGTAATTAAGGTCATACTTTCTATTTAAAGATATGCTATAGTTACATGCCTTCCTAAATCTCTGCGAATATATGTCATGATTATAAGTTTCTTGATCATCAATATTATAGAGCCAGTCAAGTTGCAAATAGCTTTGGGTGTAACCAATGTAGTGTACTTAATTGTGAAGGAAAGATAAAACAATCCCGAGGCAAGGAGTGATGAGGACAAAAGGATCTTAGAGTACCTCTTCATATAAAAATAATATTCATATTTGGAAATGGATATCTAAGAGAGGTGACTCGTCGCTTGCTGAATGTCACACTGCCACTGACTGAACTTGATCACGTATCTACAGGTTCCCTTCCCCCCGGACCCTGTACATGGCGAATGATATGAAATAAAAGTTTGCACACAACACAGAGCTTGCTACCAGTCTCGCATAATTATAAGCGCACTTCCTGAGACAACATCTCACCAGAAAATGTCAGGCTAGGTTCCCGCAGTTCTGTTTTTAACAGTCCCCATCTAGAAGGCACAACATAAGTTTGAGAATTGCAGATGTAAGAGTTATTGGCATTCACAGTAAAGTCGAAGTCTGCATCTGACATCCCCCTCTGAGCTCTGTAACCTTGAAGAAGTTATTTTACATCTTTCCTCCCTCTTTTTGTCTATGAAGCGAACATAGCCATTGTCTGCTATGGCTCCAGTATGGAGCTCTGGGAGGACCAGATGATTAACAGAGATCTCTCCCGAGACTGGACTGCATTGGCCACTGTATGTGTTTCTCTTAGGTAATGCCTCACTAATTAGACAAATAGGTCCAAATCCCGTCATTATGATCCTAGAACCATAATTAATTCTTGGCACACAAGAAGTGTTCAAATATTTGCTGAGTGAATGAATGTTAATAATTTGATCTATACATCATGGAGCTTGGCAAAGAGTCTTAGATTTCCATGCTCTCTGTCCCGTGAATATGAAAACCACTGTGCAGAATATATTTTCAAAATAAATAAAGACATTAGAGACAGGAAAAGAACTTGACATACCGGTATAGTCCAATGCTGTTTGGTAGCTTTACACTTCTGACAATGGTACTGAAAATAATGACCAAAATAATTGTATTTATTTAACACTTTATATTTTACCAAGATAATAGATGTTAATCCCCCTGTAATTATCACGTAATTCTATGAAGAAGCTATTGCCTAATTTCTGTTTTATCCCTTATAAAACTGAGGCGTGAAGCATTTACTAGTGACTAAGGCCTGTAAAAGAAAAAGTGAGAGAGAGACAGGATGATAAAGAGAAAGAGTCAAACGACAGCATAGACCTGACACCTTCCTGAAGAAGGAAAGAAAGCTGGGGAAGAGTCAGAAATGCAACTCTGAGTCAGTCTCAGCCAGCCCGGCAGCGAGCCGTGGGGCCAAGATTGCCGGTGGGAAGGCTTGGCTGCGGTAGAGACGGGTGTCCTGGGTCACTGGTCTGGAATGGAAAATGGAGGTGGATCCTCGGGCGATGTGGTCCGTGTGAAGGCAGCACCCACACAGCAAGTGCTTCCTTGACGAGAAATCCAAGTGCACTGCCGTGGTGGCCAAGAGCAGAGTGGGGAAAATAACCGTTTGAGACGGGGGTGGATGCACAGTGCCACAAGGAGGTGGGCAGTGTTTCCTGTCTTGACATGCCCTGACTACTTCCTCTGTCTCTGTCCTTTAAACCTTCTAGGCGGAGATTAAAACCTTCTCAGGTCCTCTGCAGCCATCCATTGTGATTATCTGATTGTCCCTTAACTTTCATATCCCTGGGTTGTGGCTCATGCTCTTTGATGACAAGAGAATACTGTTTTCATATATCAAACTGTGTCACAGAGCACAGCCAGTATGTATCCATTCATTGCTTTATAATATAATAATGCAATATAGTATAATGTAACAATAATAATCAAATGGATGAGAGAAAAGAAAGTATGAGTGAATAATGAGATTTCCCCATAGAAAAATCAGCTGATTTGAGCCAACCACTACCGTGGACAAAATCACAGGACATACTGCTTTAGAAAGACTGCTCAGGCTCCTTTTACATTCTTTTGTAGTTGTTGTTTTATTTTTTCGGACAGAGTCTTGCTCAATAGCCCAGGCTGGTCCTAAAATCACTATGGAATCCAGGCTGCCTTTGGACTCACAGGAATCCTCCATTTCAGCCTCCAATGTACTGGAATTACAGGAGTGTGCCACCATACCCGGCTTATGTGGTGCTGGGGAATTGAACTTGGGTACCTGGTGCTTGACTTAGCACTTGCTAGGCAAGTCTGTTAACTACTGAGCCAATCCTCCAGCCCCTTTTGCATTCTTGAAGGTTCTGAAGACTATGAAGAGTTCTTGTTTATTTGGATAATTTCTACAATTTACTGTATTGGAAATGCAAAGTAAAATGTACTCATTCACTAATAACAGAAGAAAAGTAATATGTATCAAGGAAAATATAGGTAGGCCTGCTTAACAGCAGATTTATGTTATTAATATGTTATCAAGAGATTTCTACTTGTGCAAACATCTCAGAGTGTGTTTATCTACACATGCTCCTCGATAATGTGGGTCAGTGACGCAACATGACCTCAGAATGCATTCAAGAGACCTGGCAAACTGAGCTGTAAGATAGTGCTATCAGCATTAACCCGGCACAGTACTTTACAGAACAATTTTTATTAAAAATAGAACAAATAAGTAGAATGAGTTATTATTTAAGAATGAATAGACCTTAATACCTTAAAATAGTGATTAAACTATAGTATAATAATCATATAAATGGGTAACAGTCTTCACTTAACACCATTATCATATGTCATAAACTTTACATCCGCATCTCCGGTCTTTTTGGCATCAGGGACTTGTTTCATGGTGGAAAACAATTATTTTTTTAAGGACAGAAGGTTTGTGGGGGGTAGCAGTGTGTGCAGCACGGCCTTAGCTCTACCTCATGTTATTAGGCATTGGGTTCTCATAATGAGCACAAATCTAGATCCCAGGCATGAACAATTCACAGGAGGGTTGGCACTCCTATGAACATCTAATTGCCTGATCTCACAGGAAGCAGATCTCAAGTGGCAATGGGAGTGAGGAGACCAACCGTGAACACAGATGAAGCTTTGCGTGCTGACGCTGACCAGATGCCCTCCTCCTGCTGTGTGGCCCAGTTCCTAACAGGCGTGGCCCTGCGTTTGCATGACTAGGTGCTATACTTTCACAAAACTGGCAATGGAGTTCATTCATTTACACTCGTATCAAGATGAACATACGAGTAATCCAGTGTGCTATTCTGAGGACCTCTTCGCTAGAATCCCTTTCTACTCTGAGAAAGCTACCTCAGGAATCTGTGTGCTTGATCACAAGGCCAGCACAGACATCCAGAGAGTGGCTAAAAGACCACAACACAGTAGGAAGGTGAAGAAAAACTCTGAAAGCACACCCCTGTCATTGGTGTCGCGTAGGTATATCCAGTGTGAGGATATTCTATGGTTATTTTTAACTCATTGATACATAGAAGGACATCTGTGAATCTGAATGAGAGTTGATGAAGTCAGAGATTAATTGCTCTTCTATTCGTCTATCTCTTAGGATACACACAGTATGAGAGCAGGCCAATTTGAGAATAATCTTCCTGACCCTATAGCGTCTTTTTCACAGGTAAGGAAACTTGGCCGCAGTGAGGAAAATAATGACTTTCCTGCAGGCACACTGCTAGTGAGAATAAATCTGACAACCAATAAAAGACACCTGGATTTATGTTAGACTGGTAAAATGGAAATAAGAAAGTGAGCTTACTGTAATGATGGAGGCGCTCAGCTATGAAATTAAGACAAATTCGACGTGGACTACACCTAGAAAAGCTGCCCGTTGAGCAGCTGTTGAGCTGTGAATTGTTGCACTCAGTAGACGCCCATTCTCACTTCACTTTTTTACTTCTCACTTCACTTTTTTACTTCTATTCCATAAACCAAGTTTTCAAAATGGAAATTCCAAGGAACATTTCATACATGTATATAGTTCTTTTAACCGATAGAGTAGGATTCTCCCTCAGGCAACAGAATAAGAGCCATTCCAAACATACATCCGTGTCCTATTTCCTCTGTTCCCGCCATGACCCCTCTCCAGTGCAACATCATTTCTTATCGCAATTACCGGTAGGAATATCTTGTAAATTTATCTCTCTCTCTTTTTTTTTTCTTAAACTCACAACCCAGGAATCGAAGCATCTCTCTGACTCTCCAAGCTCCTGTCCCTTCCTGCTCCTGAAGTTAGCTGAGCGGCCGACATGGTCTCCTGAGTGAGCTTTCACCAAGGTGACTTTCTACTTAGATGTGAATCATACCAAACTACATTCTTGTTTAATGTGTGCCTCGTGGAGTTACCTTGTTACCATGTTTGAATAAGGCTCTGGAAGGTTCTGCACGATCAGCCTCACTTATCCCATGGTTTCTCCAGCTGCTCTCTCCCGTTTTTGAGCCCCTCCTCCTCTAAGTTACCTTTGCCCTTTACCACCTTCTCTGCCAAAAACAATTCACCTAAACTCCAATGATTACTCATTCCGTTTATGAGATTTTGACTGACAAGTGCTTTGCTTCCTCACAATGTCCTCTGCTACTGCTAGTCAGTTTTACTACCCTGGGTGTTTTCACATATTTCTTGAAGCTGCCTGAAATGATTGTGCTTTCTTGAATATTATATGAGTGCGCTGTTGGAACACAAGCTCCAAGCTAATTGAGCCTTATCTAGCCCGAACACTGCTCCGTCCGGTGCCAACAGGCACATATGTATTAAATGTTGACTGAAACCACCTGTGCGTGTTGTCCAGATTTAAGGATTAGGTTTGGTGGGACTAAATTTTTACCAGACAAATTTTCGCATGAATCGATGATGAATTTTGAATTTCTCAATTTACAGTGTGTACTTTGAGGCATGCATCTTGCATAAGGAACAGACTGCTGAGGGACGGCAACACGGGATTTTAGGTTAACGACCTAGCGTAGATTAATTTGGAAGTTGTTGATCTTTGGACTACTTCATAAATATTTGGTCTGCTTAAGCCAGATTGTAAGCACATGTTGGGCAACAGGAAGGCTGTTGGGTCAGCATTTGTTTTTCAAAGCTTTGCATTTTGAGTTGATTTCCCCTTTCTTGATATGTGATTGCTGGGAGGCAGATAGGAAGTCAACATGAATTCTAAGTCAGCAAAACTGTAGTGTTTTACCAGGAAGCCCCAAAGCCACAAGAGCAACTGGCCTTAGGTCACACAGGTACAGAGGTCAAAACTCCTTTTTCTCCCTCCTCAAATCTAGAAAGGCCATTCCTTTTCCAGAATTAGACAACTTCCCTCAAGCAACGATAAGAATTTAAAAGGTTTTATTTGTATAATCTTTTGAAAAGATCAAGATGACTTATACATTCTTCCTCCACTTTAAACAACACTTTAGATTGCACAGATAAGTAGTTAAATACTTAAGTAAATTACTTTAATGCATATACGAGCAATTGAAGTAGAGCAACTCTGAGTGAATGACCTTACATTTATCATCATTTTCATTTGTGTCTAGCACTTTCTAGTCTCACTTTCTTCCACTTAACCATATTTATGTTTTAATTATAGGATGAGATGCAAAATTGGATAGATTTTAAGCATCATGCCACAGGTATTTCAACAGTGTGTTACATTTTTTTTTAATCTTGCCTTCTCTTTCCTCTTTTTTCCCACACATAAGAGTAATATATATTCATTCCCTGGTTTATATCCTTCAGTCTTTTACTCAACTTATCTAATAATTTACAAACATACATAAAAAGCAGAACATAAAATGTGTAAAGCTGTAAATGCTGGAGGAATGCCAAGGTGTGCCTCTCAGACCTGTCCAACCCTGGGGAAGGTATTCCTCTGACTCCATTTCCTCACTTGGTCCCACCAGCCAGTGGTACCGGCATCTGCAAAATCGTGGTCGTAATAGTTTCTAACTCATAGGATGGTATGGTGGTGAAGACGACTGAAGTGCTTAGAACAGGGCCATAGAGTAATGTATACTACTAGTGTATATATAATGTGTGTATGTAGGGAGTTTGTGACCTATGTCTATGAAATCAGACCTTGCTACATATACATATATACAATGTGTGTGTGCATATATATATATATATATATATATATATATACACATATATCATATATTCTCTTCAATCTCATTTTCACTCCTCCCTTTATTCTTCCATGTCATTCTCAACCTGATTTTATTCTTAATGAAATTCTTTCATTTTTAAAAAATACTACAGAGGTTCTTTCACTTCAAGAAGTTGAATTCATGTATGGAACATAGGTGCATAGTATTTTGGGTTCATGGCAAGCAATTTAATTATTTCTTATTTATGGGCATATGGGTAATTTCCAGATACTCAAGCAACCTGTTATTTTCATTATTGCAAACATGCTGATCCTTCTTCCTACAGAAGCTTTTCTATCTGCAGGACAGGGAAAGGAACTACTTGCTAGGTCAGACAGACCTTTCTACATATGTGTCCAGAGCAACATCTGTACATCTCACTTCTGCTAGCAATATGGGAGGGAGCCTTTCTCATTTTTCAACTTCAACTGTATTTCAAAACCTCCTTATTAGTTATCATGTATTCCAAATCATTTGAAATATAAACATTTCAAATTGTTTATGATTAGTTGAGATAATTCAAATAATTATTGTTTAAACCTATGTCTCTGGAGCACCTAAGGTCTACTTTGATTTGCGATATAATCAGGAGAATTAATTGTCTTTCCACCTCACCATTGGCACCAGCAATTCTTAAATAAAACTTTATTCCAAAGTTTAAATGCTGACTACAATTTATTCAATTCTCAGGACTCCTATAGTACTTTTTTCTGTTTTGTACCAATCAGCTTTAAAGCAAATCCTCGTTTAACTGTTGTACGCAGCAGACCCATTTTAAGATTGCAAGAACTAGTGAAAAAAGTCATCAGGACATGATTTGTAGTGTATCTGAATGTCAAAGTGAAGATATGATCTAATTTTTGAAAAAAAGTTAAGTCCAGCGTAGCTTCTTCCTAGGTCAGAAAAACAAAATGATCCACTCTGTGCTTATAATTCCTGACTCATTTAAATTGAATCCATTAAATTATTGACTCAAGTATTACATATGTCTCTACAGACACAGAGAACAGTGTATTTGGAAATCCACTCCGATACTGAAAACCCAATCTTCATAAAGCATGTTCTGTTAAAATGACATAAATATTCAAAAATTTTTTGAAACTTTGGTTAACTTGGGAAAATTATCTTCCAGGATCCAAGAGTGGCTGCATTATAATTGTATCCCTGCCACTAACGAATCTGGATCTTTGAGAGGTTCGGATGTCCACCAATATGCCTGGCACAAGTGCACCCTTGTACACATACACACACTCATGACCGTGCTCACATAAAGCTAATGGACTTTACCTGTGTGCACACCTTTTTACATTATCGTTTCATGGGAACAGTTGCCTAACTCATCTGCTTAACATCACACTTTATAATTTAAATTTGATAATAATTGCACTGAGTGTATGGTTAACCCGAAGTGCTAAAATGTATACAATCAATTTCTGAAGAAATGGACATTTGTGATATATAGATTATTTCTCAGTTAACGGATCTATGATCTGACGTGTTGTAGTACTGAGTTGCAAAAGCACTGAGGATATTAAGAAGGAAGGTGGGGAAGGAATCCAAAAGCTGTTTTCCCGGAATGCTCTTGCTACGCTGGCTGACCCTAGACAGAAGCAGCGGCATCAATACCTTCCTTCGTTCCACGTACTTCCTATGAGCCAAAGCCCGTCGCATATACAGCTCTTTTTAAAACTCCAACAACAATGCCATGGTGTCATATTCTTATTTACCCCAAAGAAAAGGCAATTCAAAGTGATTTTGTAACGTGGGTATGATCCCTCGCCAGTTAGGCAAACTCTCCCTTTATTGTTTCCTCTGTTGATTCAGGAACTTGATTAAGAGGTATGTAGTCATCACCCAGCTAGATACCAGTCCTCATATCCAATATCTATCTGGAGAAATGCAATACTGAATTCACATGAGAGACCACAGCAACCACCATGGGCATCAAATAGCATTAGGTAAGGTGCTATCTCATTCTGAATGACAACTCTCATCTGGACCCAAAGTACCAAGGGGGCTCTGTTGGATTATTTTCTTTCATTTTCACCAATAGTGTGAACTTCCTTAGCCCTCTTTAGATGAAATCATTCCACGTCTGCACCTTCATATGTACCCTTCCCATTTTGACTGATACCAAAGAGATAAAAAAGGACCCAGGGCAGGAACTGCCAAGGGGCTTGGTGTGACGAGATCAAGTGGCAAGTTTAATAGAGAGAATGACACCCAACTTGCCTTTGACATTGTGCGGCACCGAGACCAGCCATCCATCTAAGCTTAGATAATTTCCATAAGCCCAGCGCACCAACAAGTTCAAAATTGCTTCCCCCCAAGGTCAAGGATCTTACATTCCAACCTGTAAACCTTCATTGATTAACGGGCAGTTGTGTCAACCATTCAGCTGTGCCTGGGAACATGCACAGATCCTCAGAGTATTTTTCTTTCTCAAACACATGAAAGTAGTGGTCATGGTCATAGGATTTCAAGGTAAGAAGGATTTAGACTAGAATCTTGAGCTTGCTAATGAGGTTTGTTTTCATTAAAATTGAGCCAGTTTTGTGAAATAAGAAAACTAATACCCTATTTTTCAAAATACTGTTGTGAAGATAAGTGTGGCTGCTGGGCAGACGTGGGCACGACCATGGCACCCCCACCACATCACCAGCATCATGGTTATCTTGACTGTGACCACCACCATCACCATTTCATTTCCAGTTGAGTTATGCTGTCCATTCGCTGGGATCCCTGGATTTGAACTTCACTCTCGATCTTAAGTTATTTCTTATCTGCCTCGATTTCCCTGGAATATGTCCCTCTTCTTCGTGTTATTTTCAACCATCAGATCACTGTCTAAGCTGCCCCTTGGACACCCCCCACCCCCCGTGTAGTACTTTCCCAACTTGTTTGCACATGTTTCTTGTGACACATTGTTCAAGATCATGGTCCAGGAAAAGCCTGCCTACCTTCTGCAACCCGAGCCTTGAACTTCATAACTCTGCATTTTTGGGCTTTCTCCAAACTTTGTATTTATTCTTGTTCCAAAAGTAACTCATGTGAAAATTTTTTGGCATTTAGGAAGTGCTTTAGAAATGTTGACATTGTTTTTGATTCAGTCTTCTGGACCAATGTTAATAAGTCCTTAGCACTAAGTTGTAATGATTAACATTAAAAGATCTCATTTGTATTTAGACTTCTTCTACATTTTTTATTTCTCTAGAATACAGACACTTTTTTACTTGTATTTTGAGGGAGAAGGTTATACAATCTAGATTTTGTTATGAAGTACTCATTTCACCTTTCAGGGCATATACTGTCAGTTTAGTAAAACCTCCATGAGAACCTGGGAGTAGATACGGGCTTGTTGAAAATGAACCATTTGCATGTAGTTCCTTAACAAAAAAAAGCATTTTATCACTTTCAGTTTGTAATCACAGGATAATTAAACAAGTGTTGACAATCTCAGATAATTTGGAAAATTACTTTGATGATGAGATATACAAATCATAATTTATTATTAAGCATTTCTTATTTTGCTTATTATGAATAAATTCAAACCACTTTAAGGGGTCAGATAAAGTAACCATAGCAATATTTAAGTTGTGTTTTGCTCTGCTACCTCATAGATATAGTCATTTAATACATATTTATTGTGCATGTTAATATCATCAAGCAGTCCTAAAGAAAATGAGAAAGGATATCAACATATTAATATGAGAAATAAAAATGAACAACAAACATAGAAAATGTCTATAGTATCAATAAAAATGTAAAAATGAGATCCTAAATATTTGATGTTGCCCAAAATAAAAAAGAACCATGGTATTCAGTATTTTTGTAGTTTGACAATTTTTAATTTAGTTTTTATGAACAGATCTTTAATATATTTAAGTGGTTTCTAACTACTAAGTTTAAAAAGGTATACTACAAAATATTAGTTGACTTTTTGCACACTTTTTAGTATTGTTATATTATACAAGTTAAAAATGAGTGACAGTATGTGCGGCTTTTAAGGTTTTAGTTTTTTTCAAGCAGGGTGCCTGAACTTAGAGTACCAGAAACAATTAACATCCTCTCCGTTTCTCCAAGCTATGCTGTCCAACACAAGAGCTGCTAGCCACGTGGATTTAAATTTGAATTTCAGAAAATTAAAAATTCTGCATTCCGTCAACACGTTGCTCACCAACTAAACTGTCGTCAGTCGCTATAGCAGTAGATATTACAAGTGCAGAGTATTATACACAAAGCAAGCCCTTTAACCTCTGAGGTGTGCCTCGAGCCCCAGTCAGCTGTGTTTCAATGCCAGCAATAAAGGGTGTCTACTCATTCTGGCCTTAAGCCCTTGGGAGGTTCTAACCAAGCACAGCCTGTTGCTCACCGAAATCTCCTCATCCAGTAATTTGCTTGTCACATGTCTTGTGCTTCCAAATATAGTCTTTAACTTAAAGAAAACAAAAACATCTGTAGGGGTCTGAGCCCCATGTACTGCCAGGTCCAAAATTCGTGGCATCCACTGCCAAGACCACCACCCTCTGGCCCTGATTCACTTTTTCCACCACTTACTTGCACTACTTCCCTATTCTGTTCTTTTTTTAAAATATAAAATACTACTCACTCTTTCCTGAAACACACTAAATACTCTGAGACTTTCGTGCCTTTGTTTTAGTTTTCACATCGGTGCCCTTAGTCATGTACCCTCTGACCTCACATGACTGCTGACCTCGAGGCTTTGTCTTAATTTCGCCTTTTTCAGCCCTGCCTCTTACCCCTAGGCAGAGCACATGCCTTCTCTGCCCTGTTTTCTGAAACTCTCTGTAATCACTTTTACCTGAAATTAGAGATAATGTTTAAACACGAAATTAGGGTTAGTTATTTTCGCAACTCATTAGCATTTTTCTCTATGACGTGTTCAGACAGTCATTTCTGCATGAGGACAGATGCGTGTTTGAACCTGGCACCTTGCCAGCCCGTGGTGTAACCAGCTCTCATTTGGTTGTTTATATTCTTAATGTCTTCTCAAATATATAGTATAGATGGGGTATTTAATTGCTTTGTGAATTCCTTATGACACTTACTTTAAAGACCTGCGTATCAGCTCAGCCCTGGATAAAAACAATAGTTGATAACTGATCATCCTTATGCTTCTTTTTTTAACCTGAGGGTTTTTATCTTCCATGATTTTAGGTAATCAGATCGCTGATTATCTTTCTATCTTTGGTTTACTTATTTATTCCAGAAATACTTATTAAATGCTCTTTATGAACAAGGAATTTAGTAGGAGTAGGTATCCAGTAACTAGAATGAAAATTACTCCTGCCTTGGTGGGGCTCAGCAGCTACTAGAGAGCATCATCACCAAAGAAAGCATTATATACTCAGAATTCTACTTTTGGAATATAAGGAATCGTCATCGTGTTTTGAACGGTCATGAAAAAGCGGGTTCTAACTTCATCAGGTAAGTTAAAGAAAACCTCTATGGGAAAGTGAGAGGCCTGCTAATACCCAGCGTGTACCTAGAGACAAGGAAGGAAGTGGGTGAGCACAGGGAACGGGAGGTGGAAAGATGGGGACATAGAGGGGAGATTTGGGTGTGGGAAATCACCTTTTTCTTTCTTTCTTTTCTTTCTTTCTTCCTTTTTTTAGACAGGGTTTGGTAGCCCAGGCTGGTCATGAACTCACTTTGAAGCCAGGGCTGGCCTTGGACTCATGGTAGTCCTCCTGCCTCAGCTTCCTGAGGGCTGGGATTACAGGTATGTAGCACCAAGGTCAGATTTAGGTGAAGAATTGAACTCACGGCCTTGTGCTTACAATGCAAGCACATTATCCACTGTGCCATTCCTCCAGCACCCTGAAGTTCCAGTTCTACTCAACTAATAACAATTCCTTATCTCCACCATCTTTGTGTCACTTTGTCTACATCTATCTTTACCTGTAAGTACAATTTATTTTTGATCTGTGTCTGTGTCTCTCTCTTTAAAGTAAGTTCAGCACAATGGTATAAAGTTCCTATTTCGCATCTATTTTTTAAATTTCCGTATTAGTATATGTCTTACTTTTTCATTGCTGGGACAGAATACCCAACATCCACAACTTAGGGGAAGATGTATTTTAGCTGAGTTTCAGAAGGTCACAGTCCTTTCACAGGTGGGCACCTGGAGATGGCAGGCTCACATGGTGGTGCTGGAGCTGGAGCTGTGAACACTGAGCATCTCACAGCATTACAGAACAGAGCCAAGTCAGGAAGGAAGGGTAGAACCAGCACCCACGATTCCAGGTCAAGCCCTAAGCTTCTGCCCCTTCCAGCCTGGCACCACCTCCCAACCATACACAGCAGCATAGATATCGCCCCACCCAACATCCAAACACCTGTGACTTGGAGGACACTCCACATCCAAACCAGAACGCTCACAAAGGTGTATAGTTATCTTTCAGTTACGATAGTTACTCTGGGAGGATGAGGCAGAAGAACCACAATGTTGAGCCTAGCCTGGGCAACCTAAAGACTTAGTGGGACCTTGACTCTGAACAAACAAAACCAAAAAAATATGACGTTAGTGGGGATAATCCACTCAGGACTCCCTCCCAGAAACCGAGAGCCTTTTTTCTCTCTCTTTCTTCGTTTCTAAATAAAGACTTGTTGTTCATGGCAGAACGGAGCCAAATTTGTGCGGAAGGGCAGAGCCACCACATCGTCCTGCCAGTCCAGTCCTAAGCATCCACCCCTTGCAGCCAGGCCCAGCTTTCCAACAGTAAACGGTTTCCATAGGTATGAGAGGCTTGGGGGAGCACTCCAGATCCGAAACATGAAAGGATATATTTGTGATACACAATAACCACAGGTTTGGGGGGGAATATGTGTATGTAAGCATGTATCTTGGTTACTTTTTCATTTCTGGGTCACATTTTAGCTCAGTTTCAGAAGGTTTCACTCCATTTGTGGGCAGCCTGAAATGTTAGCAGCACACGGAATCCATAGTTATTCAACTACAGCAGGCTTGTGGAGAGACATCCCAGGTCTAAACTCTAACAATCGATATAGTCCTATAAGATAAAATATGCAATTTTTAACTTTTCATGTCTCATTTCTTTCACTAAACATTGTTTATTTTCCTACAAAAGGCAAATTTATATGTTTTATGGCAGAGTGCTATATTAAATTAATGTGGATTATATACATATTAATCTGTTCATCTGTTGATGAGAATCTAAACTATTTCTGTAAGTAATTTAGCCATTATGAGTTGTACTGCAATAAACATAGTTATGCATATGTCATTGTAATATAATGACTTTAAATTTTGGGGGGAAATACCCAAGAGAGATATATTTGGGTCAAATGAAATTTCTTTAGACTGTATGAGGAACATTCATACAGATTTCTGTATAGCGGTAGTATTAATACTAGCTTACATTGCCACCAACAATGTGGAAGGGTTCTTTTTCCTTACATCCTTGCCTACATTACTGCCTTTTGAGACCTTAGTGACGGCCATTCTTTCTTGGGTAAGATGGCGAACCTCATGTTGTCTCCATTGGTATTTATCCTAGTGGCCAAAGATGCTGAACGTTTTTTATGTACTAACTGGTCACTTGTACTTCTTCTTTAAAAGTGTCTACTTATATCAATTGTCCATTTTTTTAAATTGGGTCTTTTGTTTTTAGTGCATCTAGTTTTAAAGCACTTTCTGTGTTCCAGATATTAGTGCCCTATAAGAGCAGAAGCTAGAAAAATGTTTTCCCATTCTGTAGGCTGTTTATTTATGCAAAAGCTCTAAAATTGATATTATAGAGTTTAAATGAACCCTCCCCCCAAAGTCTCATGTTTGGGCGATGATTGGATCATGGAGGTGCTGAACTCATTTTGAGGTTACTCCATTGGTGATTTCACTGGCTATCAAGAGCTGGAGTCTAGCTGGGCCTGTGACCTGAAGAAATATACTCTTGGCCCTGCTGCCTCCTTTCCCTCTCTGCTTCCAGGCCACACGACATAAGCCACTGTCCTCTGGGTGGCCATCCTGCCAGGCCCTTTCTGCCTTGAATTTGGCCTACCACCACGCATAGACTGAGATCTTTGAAATTAAGCTAAGCAAATCTCAACCACGTGTGGACAACCATTTTTTCCTCACATTATTGTTAAAGAGCCTTTTTTTTTCATCCTACAGTGTTTGTTTATAGTCCTTTTTTCAAAGATCTGAAGGCAAAAGGTGCCTGCCATTCTATCTGCATCTACTATTCTATTCATTGGTGAAAATGTCTTTTTAAGCTGAGGCCTTTCTCTGACCTTTTTGTTAAATAAATGGCTTTAAATGAGCCATGTATGACATTGATGACTTGAGCACGATAGGGTTCAAAGATCTATAGTATTTACAACCAGAGCTATTCTGTCAAACTTGTTTAGTCAGGAGTTGAGTTGGGCGTGCACTGATCCCACACAGTATCAGTCTCAGATTACCACAACTGATAAACACGTATTCTTTCCTTTGCTCCCTGTACTTCTCTTGAGATGACTTGTAAAGCAAGAATGCAAGAGCTGGTTCCGTCACTATCTTTCTCTTAAAGCATAAATACCTTTTCTTTGAAACAGGATTTTAGTTTTCTTAGGGCAGAGTAAGGGATTCGTATTTTTCTTCATCTCCTGCCAGTGAGGTTAACTATGTCCTCCAAAGGTCAGGGCTGGTTAATCTCGATCTTGATAAGTCATCTCGGGGCCTGAGTTGCTCAATCATGATCTTGTTTCTTAAGGACCTAGGTATTTCCAAAGTTTGTTATCATAGGTTCTTTGCTATTCATAGAGAGTGATAAGAGTCTACGTTTGTGGTCCAGAATGAATCGCAAGTCTCAGCTGGCCGTTTTGTAAGTGTGGGCCTTTGGTCACAAGAGTGCAACGACGGGAAAACCGTTGCTAGCTCACCACATGTCTTATCTTCAAAGACATAAAATGTCTAAAATGGGAAGCCATTGCTCCCTCAACAGCACCCTTCCCACAAAGGGACATCACATGCCGGAATAAGCATGACACAGTGAGATCCAAAAAGTGGAGTTTCACAAGGATGTCCCAAGTAATTCTGCTGAGCTCCTCCAGAAGACGCCTGCCACCACTGGTCAGGAAACACAGCTGACTAGTGGTGACTCGTTAGAGATTCCACCAGCCGGGTGCAGGATGTCCCTCATAAAGGCATTTTCTGGGCTGGAAGGACACTCACTGAGCACAGGAAGTGTGTGGCCTCACATTCAGACTGCACCAGATAGCTTTTGCTCTTATCTGTGCTGATTCAGAATTAAGCAGCTTCACTCTTCCCTGCCCAAGTTCTCTCTTCTTTTTCTCAAGAGTTAAAGACTTACTTTTCTGGTTCTTCAGGGTTTTCCCACACTAGAACTAGGAACCATTTCGATGCCAGAAAAACATGAGGCAATTTCATTGCGACAACTTTCTGTTCTGTTTTATCTTCCAAGAATTTTATGCATATTATCGAATTTGACATATTTTATTTTTATTTCTCTCCTCACGTTTTTCTGGTGTTTGTTTAAGGATGGGAACTTGGAAGAAAGAGAGTCTGAAGCCCACGGCTCCTGAGAAGCATGGTCTTCTCTTGTGTATCCTGTCTGGCGTGTACATTCCTTCAGAGCACAGAATCAAATAAACACAAGCCAGTTCATCTCTGATGTCCTTTCTTAAAGTCTAGTACAACAGCAATTAACTCGAGACGTCGTAAACTTTACAGAATAAGAAAATCACTTGAAATACCAGGAGATGTTGTGAAGGACAAAAATAATCCTCAAGGGACCATGAATGATGTGCACTCGTTTCTTAAAAGTAAACAAGGGTAAAAAAATGAAACTCCCCCATGTTACTACACATGGTGGGGAGTTCATGCCGAGCCAAGAAAAGTTTGCTGGAGAGAATAAATCCTCTCTCAAAGGTTTACTGAAAAGTGTCATCAGACTCATTTGCCAGCAGCATCTGCTAAGGGGCAGCAAGAGTTTTGAGAAGACGGGAGGAGGAGTCCACACTAAAATGCGACTGCTATCATGCATTATGAAGTAGACAGAAGAGGCCACGCCTTTCACAGCATGCCTGCCTCAACGCCTCAGGAAGCTTTCTCCGACCGCCTCCCTAGTTGATATGAACTGCTTCCTGTGGCTTACCATAGCACTTGGTGCATCTTCTATCACGGCACTGGCGCGTTTATTCATATTTTTTCTTGTACCAAGCTGAGATACTTGACACAAAGGAGAAAGAAAAGGTAACTAAAGACTCAGTCACTGTCAGACACACAATTAATTTTTAAAAAATTTTTTTTACATTTTGTACTTAAATTGAGTTTCTATATTCATTCAATGGCTTTAGTCTTATCACTTGTCTAGCGGGAGTAAGGCAAAGTATGGGACAGAGCCCCACTGCCGCATACATGTACAGGGAGGGCTGGCAGTCCAGATCAGCAGAAGTTCTGGGCAAGACCTTTGTCACGTGAAGAAACACTGTAGGTACAACATAACGCCTGGAGGAATAGTGAGCGTGTGGTCTAGAGGCTCAACAGGCAGAAAGTGAGTTAAGTACAGATGCAGTACACCTAGCCTCTTGATCATCTGGCTCCTCAAAATTGGTATGCCTAGGCGACTGCATAGAGACACACCGAAAAGAAAATGTAAGCCTGCCTTTGAGGTAGAGCACACTTATTTCCCCCCAGTTGGCCATAACCCTTTCTCTTTCTCTGAATTGGTGCTCATCTCAAGCGTCAAGGGCCTTTGGTGAGGACCAGAAGAGTGGATCATGTCCAGCTTGCTCCTCTACCAGGCACCTAATGACGTAATACAAGCTCTCCTGGAAGATAAGCAGAGTGCAAGCTGACCTAAAGAAAGTTTTCCCACAATGCTTGTCTTGATCACCCCACATTCTTTTCAGATTCTCAAACCCTTTTAAAAATCTCAGCCTTATAGCTCGACACTGCAGTCCCGACTGTGTCTCACTTGCTTCTTTCTTGTAGTAGATTAATAGACTCAACTGTTTTTGCTCCTCGTCTGCTCCTGCTGTCCCAGTCTTGTGTAGGCCATGCCTCAAATGGAACTACTAAATCCTTCGACTTACTAAACAGATTGACTAAACTCAGGAGGAGAGGTTCACTTATTTCCAGGTACAAATCCTGACATGGCGTAGGTGGTGCACTTAAGATCAGCATAGCCAATACTGCTAGGTCAAAAAAGGATCCAGGCACATTCAAAATATGACCACCAGCAAGGGAATTTGAACTGAAAAGTGTATTGCCCACCTATGAATTCACTCCTGGGTAGTTAAGTCCTGGTGTAAGGCTCCAATTATGCCGTGAATAAAACTTTTACTTAGTGTAGATGGATTAGCCAGTTGGAAGGGTGGGGATTGGACTGTTTAGCTAGAGTGTAGGTTGGGAATTAGGTAGAAGAGTCCAAAGCAGCACTGGAATCATGGGAAATTGGTCCCTGTTGGAAGTCATGGTTGTTCTCATTAGCTGGCCAACTGTTGGGGCCAATAAAGTTGTCATGTTGGGACCAGACTAGTGAAGCTACTATGGCAGGGAAAGAAAGAGGGAGCAGCTGTCTCTAAGCTAAGGTCCTACACAGAAAGTCAAGTGTGGTGACAAAGGCTGCAAGTTCAGCATAGGAGCCACAGCACAGGAACCTCGCAAATACAACTATCAAATCCTTTTGATTTCTAACTAGACTGACTCAATTCAAGGGAGAAAGGTTCACTCATTTCCCAAAATCAAGTTCTGTTCATCCCAGTCTCTAGTTCTATTGACGTTCAAAGAATATTTGTGATCTACACTCAACAACACAAAGGACCCTATAGTCATGAAATGGAAGAAACCTGAGAACATCATGCTTAGGGAAGTGAGTCAGAAGCAGAAAGTGAAACATCGAATGGTCTCTCTGATATGAGACACCCAGATCACAACTATCTCGTGGAACTTAAAATGAAGAACAAAGTGAACTAGGGGGGTAGGGCGAGGAGGGAGAGAGGGAGGGATGAGTCAGGGGAGGGATAAAAAGAGAGTGGGAAAGTCCTTGTCACCTTGACAAGATACATATGTGCACAAAATGCTCAATTCCATTGTAAACTTTAAATTTTGCACTTATACATATCAATAAAATGGGGGGGGGGGGCATGAGAACCAGACTCAGAGGTGACTCTGATAGTTGCAGCTATGTGACCAGAACACCAAAATAATTCTTACTGATGTATTAAGAGAACTGTGAGAAATGAAAACAGCATGTATGAACAAATGAAGAATTGCATCAGAGAAATGGAAACAATCAAATGGAAACACTAGAAATAAGGCAATCCTGTTATTTTTGGTAATGTATACTCAACTTTTACAGGCAGACTGGCCACACTTGAGAAATCAGAAGACAGAGCATAGGCCAAAAGGAGTTGCTTAAACAAACATATAAAAAGGTACATGGGTCAATATGCCAAAACACATGGCAATTGTAAAAAGTAGAGAGGGGAGTTTACAAATACTGTTGCCACTATGATCTGGATTTGGAGCTAAGATGCCAAAGTACCCCACAGCTTCTCCTCAGCTCTGGATAACGTTCTTTTTGACTTTCACAAATCCTGTCATTTCCATTCAGTCTCGAGATGCAACCCTGTCTCTTATTAATCATTTCTCTCTTTATGACAACCTATACTGTCACATCTTGGCCTACGACTTGTCCTATGAATAGGTCTCAATTGAAACCATTCCTCCTTTCTTCATTTTTCTGCCTATGAATGCCCCACACTTCTTTCTCTGCCCTGCTACTCCTTCTCACTTTCTTTACCTGGCTCTCACTCCTCTGTGCAATCTCTAGTTGCCGCTGTACCAGGGTGAGGTCCCAGATCCTTCCGCTCCCTGCCTACATTTCACCGTAGAAAAGAACACTTAGTTGAGGGACTTTAATAACTGCTTACATCTGTCTTTTATTAGCCAAGGTATGAAGCTGGAAGGGATCAGGGGATTGGCGAGCCTTTCTGCGGAAGAGAATGATGGCGGCCACAGACAACTCTCTCTACAAAAGGGAAAAACTGGATGATAGAGCTGCTGGGGGTAGGGAGGAACTGACGAGTGACCGGAAAGAAGGGAAGAAATCGATAGATCCCATAATATTCATACACTGAAAAAGAAACTGCAGGTGGAGAGATTAATAGAGAAAATTTAGGAAGATCATTTCTAAGGAATCTTCTAATTGTGACCTTGTAATTTTATGATTCGGAGTATGTGAAGTTTACTTTTGATGATTAATCGTAATAACATTCTGATATAACCTCCCTTTTCCTAAGCACTGAATTCCCATTACGATGGGTAGCCAGGTAGTGACTCCTGAATATGCTGTCAGCACTCAATGGGCCTGCAGAAATTACCTCCAGCTCTGTGAACAGTGACCCACCTTTAATCGTCTTACATAAGGTCCTTTCTTATGGAGCCAGTGCTGGCTCTAACAAGCCTCGTAGATCTTACATATCATGTCCTCAGTAATGCCCTCTCTTTCTGCTCTAAGCTGAGTTCATTTCTCCATTTAGCCTAGAAAATTATAGTCCTCAGCACATGGCCCGACAGTGTCATTAACTTTGCCCAGTGAACGCTGATTTCGTCTCCTTAGAGTTTTGTACTCTGCGGACGCCGTCTCATCTTCAATGCATTCAGAACTCCTTCTGACTCCTAAGTTTTACCTCTGTTGAACTCATGTAAAGCTGCACTGAAATTGGGAAAGAAAAACAAGAGCTGTTTGTCTTTCTCATTGTTTTCACTGTGATTTTTTTTTAACGGACTCATGAAACAGTTTGCTTTAACATCTGATCTTCATTACTCACCAAACTGAACAGGAATTACATTGTCCAAATAAATAGTACATCATCAACTTTTAATGTAGAAGTGTATACCTTCTCTATAATAAAACATTTTAAGCTGGACCAAGTGGTTCAGGCCCCAAATCCGGGCACTCTGGAAGGCTGGGGCAGGAGGATCATGAATTTAAGCTTAGCCTAGGAAACCTGGCAGCTAAGGAGACCATGTCTTGAAATCAAAAATGAAATTGTGCTGTGGATGTAGCTCATTGTGAAGGCCATGTGTTTGATCTACGGGGCCACGAAAAGATCTAAATAATATTGATATCCATTAAAAAACTGCCTACAATAGCATGAGAACAGATGGAAAGAGAACACAAGTCTAAAGACTGCTCAGAATAAAGAGACTCGGATCCAAAGCAAAGGCTATTGGCTGCGATTGCGGGGCAATTTATTTAGACCAGCATTTCACAAGCTCAGGCTGTGTTTCTTCGGTAAATAGAATCACCTTGAGACTATAATGTTATGTGAAATAAGTCAGACATGGAAGGTTAAATGTCATACGGTTTATCTTATAAGAGAAATCCAAACTATAATTAATTTAAAAAGCAAAACGAAAGGTAGAAAACAGAGACCTAGACTTTGTGGAAATTCGATGGAAATCTGAGGACAGAGTGAGAAGGACATGGAGGGGAAGGAAAAATAATAGTGATTAATATGTGACATGTGTACACACCAGTTCCCCAATTTGAATTTAATAATTATGTGTCATAAACATACACTATTAACATTGTAAGAAAAAAATTAATAGCTTCCTTATTTTAAATTTTGAAGAACTCACAAACTTTATGAATTGCACCAATTTTATATTAGTATTAGTGTTTTCTTCATTAATGCTATTTTCTGAACTTTCAGATAACGTAAGTCATTAAACTTGTGTTGTCTTACACTATATGAGATTTCAACTATTATCAAGTTTCAATCACTTAGACAGATTTCTGTCAGCGTATCTCTATGTGTGCCGCAACAAAATATCATAGATTGGGTATTTTAAACAACTAAATCTTGTTTCTCAGAATTCTGGAGACTGAAAATCTTCAGATCAAAGAGCCAACGAGTGGATTTCCCTCTGCGACCTCACCGTGCAGCTTGGAGATAACTAACTTGTACCCGTGTGTGCATATCTGTGTGTATATGTGAAATGGTGGGAGGGAGAACAAGAGGAGAGAGAGGGCTCAATCTCTCTCGAACAGGACATTAACCCCCTTGTCTTGTCACCTTCTATATGGGCAGCCGCAACGCAAAGGAGGAAAGAGTTGCTTTGGCTCAAGGCTTCAGTTGGTGGCCATCTGGCTAGGACGCTGTGGAGGACAGTTTGCTTGGCCAGTGACAGGTTCTTAATTTTATTTTTGTACTAACTGGTCTGGGTTTGACAAATGCTTCTCAAATTCCTTTTCTGTACTTTTCAAATCAGCTTACAACTGTTGATAGAATCACTTCAATTTTCCTAAATTTCAGAGTTATGTCTGTTATTTGGCTATTCACATACACTACCATACTATTTCCTATATCATATCTCAACCTCTTTGCCTAGAAATAAGTCTCATGATTCTCGCTCATGTGGATCTATACATCTGTTAGTCCCAGTGAGAGTTTTCCAGCATCCAAAAATGTATTTCCCTGTCTCTACTTTGTCTACACTGTTTGTACCGTTCCACTGGTTGAAAAGTTATCTGCCCACAGAACAAATGTTACTCATCCGTGAAATCTTCCTCCTACTTCCTCTAGCTGGAAACGATTTATTGTTTTCAAGCTCATAGGATGACTTTTTGTCAATATTTGTCAACCTTCACACACATATCAGAAACATCCTCATAGAACAGAGCTATCATTCTAAAACACAGACTTTTCCAGGAAGTACACAGTATATTACTACTCAGAAATTTCTGGCCATTTCTGCATTAAATCTTTATGTGAAAATAATGAAATTACACATTTTATTAAAATGATGTAAAATCTGTGAAAGAAGATCTGCTTTTATATCGTGTGAAACACAAATAGCTACAAAGTCAGGTTTATTTCAGTTTTACAAATAAAGCAACTGTGAATGATTACATGGCCACGAATTGCTCAAGGTCATATAAACAACGAGAGTGATGAATCCAGTTCTGTAATCCAGGCTGTCCCACTTCCAAGCTTTTCCCTCTTGCTCTATACCAGGCCACCTCTGAGGTATTTAAAATAAATGGATAAGAAAATAATGTAAAAACAAACAAAGAAAATGAAACATAATGTTCATTATACAGGGTGTGGAAGCTGGCCATGCATGCCTACCTGGAGGGGGTCTACCGGTTGTCAGATGACCTTGAGCTATTCTTTATGCCCACCTCCCATCCAAGACACTTAGGAAACAATGCATAGGAATGCAGGAATGCGAGGTATCAGTCAAATCTCACCTCCAGTAAGAGTGCTTTTCTCAGCCACACACTGGGCCCTGGCACATGTGCCCTTTCTCTGTGGCCTCACAGGAGCTACCTCTTTAATAGTTGTACTGAGATTTTGCATCATTTTTTAATGGCTTTTGAGTGTTTGTTCTGAGACATGGCCTCACGCTGTAATGCAGGCTCATCCTGAGCACACCGGACAATCCTGCCTCAGCCTCCTGAGTGCCGGAGTTACAGGCATGCACCACCGTGCCCAGCTATTATGTGGTATTGGGGTGTTCCACTGGGGGCCTCATGCTTTCTGGGCCAGTGTGCTAATCATTGAGCGATTTCCCCAGCCTATTTCATATTTGGTTTGCCATGTGTGCCACACATTGAAGAATACATAATATCTAACAAATTATTGTCTTTTGTTATGAAAATGTTTTATATGTCAATATATGAACATTAAATGTATGTTTACTAAATTTGCTCAGTGTTTAAATAATGGGAACTGGGGGTAGGTTGGGGGTAGGGGGCGGGCCAAAATGAGAGAGGGAAAGGTATTGTAACCTTGCCAAGATACATATGTGGACAAAATGCTCAAGATCACTGTAAACTTCAAATTTTGCACTTATATGTATCAATGAAATGGACGAAAAGGTATGGCCACAATATTTGCATAACTTAGCTGGAAAATCTTTTTCTAAACATCAGTCTTTCAAAATCACCAAGTTTCTTTTAAAGAAAACTAGTTAAGTTTGTTGCATCACCTTTTATATGAGAGAGTAAAAGTTATCAAAGTTATCAAAGTACATCATTCGATGTACTCTCTCACACTGTTCTCCTACTAAGTTAATGTTCCACAGAATAAAGTTGTTGTGATCAAAGCATCTTCAAGTAGGGTTGCAACATAAACTCTTGGTTTAAAAAGCTAAATTTTTGCTACAAGGTTTCTTTAAAAAGAATATAAAGCTGTTTTAGTTGTCTTTATTCCTTATTCTAGCCTCAGTTCTTAAGTCTGCATAGTAACTGCTTGAAATTGAGAGTTTTTGAAACACAAACACTAATTGGTCTAAATCTAAAATCTTCGAAGGTAAAAATTGATGTCCTGTAAAAAAGTACAGAAATAAGTTCTAAATACCAATACTAAGATGAATCTGTGTGAGGTTTCTCTCTGGTAAAGCCCAAAGCTGAGGCCTCTCTGCTTCTGGAAGGTACGAATACAGCTTTCCTCTTGTACTCAACAAACAGAAATTACAGAGTCATGCTTGGCGATCTCATGTAACACTTGGTAGACAAGACCCCGTGAGCCTCACTATCTTCATCAGAAAAACATTCTGCCTCACTTCCTGGGGAAAGAAGGTCATAAACTACAAAATGGGCTCAATGACAATAATAGCACGGAACATTTTCATCCGAGTTTATCCTAATTTTTAATGATTCTTAACATTTGTCTAATGCACTATCCTACTTTAAGGAGATGCATTTTATGTTTGTTTACATAGGATTCATTTTTCTTGAAAGTTTGTGCAGTTTTTGTACATGCTACTTTAGCTTACATCTTCCTGCTACCCACTCTCCTGACGAGAATGTCAGCACACGTGTATCAGGTCTGTGTCGTAGTTTAGATGTAAAACATTCCACAAAAGTCTTACGTGTAAAGATGGCACCTGGCTGCAAGGGGCAGGCCACTAGGGGGCGTGACTCAAAGGGTGTGCTTCCATCACCTCTCCCCATCTTGATCTCTCCTGCCCATCCACCACAGACTGACCAGCTTTTCCTCTGCCATGGCTGCCTTCCACCACACTGTTTCTAACGTGGAGCCAGTTAACCATGGACTGAAACCTGGAGCCAAAATAAATCTCTCCTCAAAGTGGCAGGTATCAGGTACTTTGTCTCAGCAATGGGAAAGTGACCCTTTGTAGTGTATGGATGAATGAATCATATTAGCATACATGTAAGATAGAAAGTCCACTGATAATCATAGATTCGACGAGAGGACAAATTCACACTTAACAGTAATACTAGACAAATTTTGTTACTTTATGCAAAGACTGATAAAAATGCCAAAAGTTCTGAGCAAGATAGAATGATTAGATTCTTGAGCATATTATATGTTAGATACTTTTTATATGTTATGCTGAACGTTTACTATTACTCTATAAGACAATTATTTTGCAGAAGAATTTTTAAGAAGGTATCTTCAGAGCTCATGAGTGGGCCAATCCAACATCGCATTAGTAAATGGACAACATGGAGTTTCAAAAGCAACTCTAAGGCCTAGGCATTTGGTTATGCTAGAGAAATTTCGTGAATAATGTCCATTGAGCTAAACATTGTCATTTGAGCTGAGCTGCACCTTGAAAAATGAGCAACATTTTAATACACAAGGTCCTATATTTACAAAGCTTTCGTGCTCAGGCAAGACGCAGAATAAAACTTATTGCCTAGATGTCTATAGTGAATGTCAAGGTCGAGACTGAAAACTCAGAGGAAGAATACTGGTGTGAGAGTAGGAAGTTACTCCAGAAAAGAGGCACCTGGGCTAAGGCCTAGGAGACAGACAGAGCACGGGGCAGCGCAGGCAGGACCACTTTGGCAGAGGGATCGAAGGTCACAAGAACACTGATGGGAGGAAGTATAGCCCTGTCAGAGGACAGCAGGCTGCTCAGACTGGGTTGGCCTGTGGTAGGGTGTAATGATGAGGGTGGGGATGCTGATGGAGTAGCGGATCCTGAGAACTGATGTGCATCCTTAGCAGCCAGCTGGGCCCCATGGGAAGCACCATTCGATTGTGTCTCCATAAACGTGTGATCTTTCTCCTTTTGGGCATAGCATATAGAACTTAGTTACTACAAGCAAACTCTCATTCTTTCTTTTCTTCCCTCCTCTTGAGGTCTTTCCGCCAAGAAATAACGTATTTGATGTTCATTTTGCACCAATAATACATGCTCTACATTAGGTAGAAACTAATGTCCATTGTAGAGAGGGAAATGACGTTCAGAAAGTTTTTAAAAACTCTTCCAATATCCAAGCCCCGTAAAGAGATGGGGGCCGATATTAAAACCTACTATCTTTGATCATACAGTACTTTTCAAAACTACTCAAGTAGTATTACTAATACTCGGTGATAAAAATCAGAGGGAAGAGAATTTATAGGTTAAGAGACCTGTAATCCCAACACCACTCTGGGAGACTGAGGCAGAAAGACTGCAAGTTTGAGCTTGGCTAGTGAGACTTAGCAAGATCCTATCTCAGAATCAGAACTAAGCAATGCTCTGAAGATGTAGCTCAGTATAAAGTTTCTGGCTCAATCCCCGGCACTCCTCCGCCCCTCTCCCTCCAAAGAAACATGAAGACAGAAAATATCCTTTCTCATCTAGACCCGAGAACTGCAGCAGCGTTCCAAATGGGGACACTGATCATATTTCTTCCTAACTAGATGCGACAACATTGAACATTTTATGGCTGTTTTTACTTCTTTAATCATTCTTACCAGTCACAAAATGCTTCTGTTATTTTATTCATGATAGGTTTATATTCATTACAATTTCAGTGTAAATATCTCATCTTCTTAGGAAAACTTCACGTTCTGAGACAGGAACAAAAGTCTCCAACTGGAGCAAAACAAGCTTTTTTTCTGATACAAAAGCTGACACTTTTAACCAGTTACGGATATATCTGACTAACTTCCCAGTTAGTCTAGTTAAAGGTTAGCCTAAAAAACGAATACATGTATGAGAGTGTTGCAAACAAAAGTTTTAAAATTACCTGTCTTGGGACTCCACTAACAAACATTAACTTAACTTCATTCTTGTACTTACAATCTTATCAAAACAGTGGGTTTTTTATTTTTAACATAAAGACTTATCAGAAGCAAGGTTTGAATTGGCCTTCTTTGACGCTTGTACCCTATGATAGGTATGAAATCAGTCTACACTCTCACCCTCATTTCTACAGTGCTGGGGATTCACCCCAGACCCCTGTGCACACTGACTAAAGAAACACTCTACCACCATCATTAAACCTAGTGGCTTTTTCCAACACTGAAACTGTAGAGAATTTTTCTCCAATTCATTGATCTTGACTGAAGTAAAAGCGCCTTGTTTCTTTCTGCTACAGCCCAGTTATCTGGTTAGGATTATTTTATTTTGTGCTATTTTGCTTTGAATCTAAGAAAACTTCAACCCTGAGCTACATCTTAGTCTCTTTATTTTCATTTTGAGAAAAAGTCTCACTAAATTGTTCAAACTAGCCTTAAACTTTCCATCATCCTGCCTCAGCCCCCTGAGTAAGTGGGATTGTAGGCATGCCCCACTGTACCCAGCTCAGAGCACACATACATTCCAAGTGTTGGCTGAGTAAGTGAACGCTGGAATGAGCTCATAAGCTGTGGATTTTATTTCAAGTTCTTCCTTTTTGGAAATATGTTCCAGATGAACCTTCCCATTCACTTACTTGTAGTTCTTTGCAAAGAATGTATGTTTGGATTTTATTTTTTTCCTGCAGATTTTTCAGAGGCATCCTGTCTGGTTTAAAAATCTCCGAGGCTCTAGTCAGTGAATTTACTCACCAGCCTATTGTAGATCTCCAAGTCCGCGTTCTTCCCCATTAATTCACACCGTGTTTTAGAACAGAGATGCCAACTCTCCCTTTTTATGCCCAGTTGAATTTCCTTTCTTGAACAACAACAAAAGATTAGATTCAAGAGGCAGCCCCCTGGGCACCCCCTTTTGGATAAGGGGAGCTTCTAACTCTCTGCCCTTAGTTTCTGAATAAAGACCTGTTCTGCCTAATTTTTTTTTAAAGATTTGATTCAAAAGAACTGTAGCAAGAAGACTGAGAAAGGACATGCGAGTTAGGGAGAAGAGTGGCTCATGGGAAACAAAATTACGCAACCTAAATCACGGTGCTGAATAAAAGAGAAAAAGCCACAAGGCCGCTGTGTCTGACTCAGGCTGTCCCGCAACTCCCAGTGATGAGAGCGGGAAGTGAATCAGAAAAGGTAACTCCTGGGCGTTGGCACGAGCCAGCGCAGCCCTGAGGGGCTCTGGCCTCGGTGTTCCCGAGGACTGAGGGACTTTCCTTGGTATGAAGTTCCTGCTTGCTAAATGAAAGGATGGGACTCAAAGGTATGCGAGATCGTTTCCAATTCCGAACACTTTATTGAAAGATCTAATTTCCTCGTGGGCTTTAAGATGGTTTGTATGTCGAAGTCCTGTATTTAGTCGGACAGACTTCGGTCTTCCTGTTCTCTCCGCTATATGTAGCAAGCGTTTACTGAGTCAACTGTGTCAGGTGCACGAGGCAAGCGAGACCAAGTCGCCGAGAGCTGCCAGCTCACAGCGTGGGTGGGCACAGCATGGCGAGGCCACGTGAGGATGAGGGGCAGAGGAGATGGCAGGTGGAGGGAGGCAGGGATGGGCGGCCTGAAGGGAGAAGAACTAAGCAAAGCATCCCTGAGCCCCCGCGATTCCAGGGGAGCCCAGCAGAGGAAGGCGCAGCGGGAGGGAGAGGCGTGGCTGAGGCACACTCAGCGGTAGGAGGCCCTGGGTCCCACACTTGGGGGGGGGGGGAAGGAAGAGAGAGAGAGAGAGAGAGAGAGATAGAGAGAGAGAGAGAGAGAGAGAGAGAGACTGCTTGTGACTTTACATTGGCTCCTTTGTTACATAAGAAGTCTCTTCTGACTTGAGCTATTTGAAAGTTAAGAGGGTTCTGCTGCCTTCCCTGGGCTCTGCTGGGGTGTCCCTCTGCAGCCTGCCCTGCGGACTGTGCTGTGGCATGATCAGCGGCTTGGAGGGCCACGGGCTGCCAGGAGATGCCTCCGAGAACTAGGCTGACCTGAAATCCGCTAGTGTCTGTTCTGGAGTCAGGGCGGCTGAGCTATGTTTGTTCTGTTTGAGTCACTGGATCAATTCCTGGTCTGGCACTTGGCGTACAGTGGCATTTTTATAAGAAAACACTTTTTTTGTTGTTGTTACTCAAATTTTTATTCTAGTACTAGAAATAGGACCCAGACCTTCACACTGAGCTACATCCTCAGCATTTAAAAAAAAAAAAGTTTTCAGTTTTTTTTTAAACTTTGAGACATAGTCTTACTAAATTGCCACATTAGAGAGCTTAGACTGACCTATAATGTGTAATGCTCCTGCATCAGCCTCCCAGAGTGACAGGATTATAGGTAAACACCCCTGTGCCCAGCTTGGTCGCTTTATTTTTTTAATTACTCCTTGTCGTATTCAAGTCAGTCAAATGGCAGATACCCAAGGGATGGTTTTCGGAAGTGATTCTATAAATTTAGAGCAAAATCTACCTAGTTAGTCTAAGAGATTTTAAAACATTTTTTGAAACAATGCACATAGAATATAAAAATACACATGGAATGCATACAAAATATAGAAGTGTGTAAATGAAAGTCCACGTAGTGCCCAAACCGTTCACATCTGTATGAACAGACATCACATTAGCAACACCCAGGAAGCATCAGATTGCCGACTGCTTCTAAGGATAAGTTCTCATCTTTTATGTTACAGCAGATTGAACCCAGAGCCTTGTGTGTGCTAGGCAGATGGGCAAATGCTAAGCTATGTCTCTCAGTACTTTTTCAATTTTATTTTGAGACAGGGCCTTGCTAACTGCCCAGACTAGGCTTGAACTTACTATCTTCCCACCTGAGCCTCTCGAGTAGCTGGGATTGTGTGTGTATAGCACCACACTTTTCTCTAAGGATTCTTTTAATACCCACTGGCAAAAAGTCTATTTGAGTTATCATTACTAATGCTAATTGCTTTATTTTTCTCTTCTACCACAATGAAAAGGCCTAAGGCTGGGACTATGTCTTTTTTCTTTTGTATACACATGCGCATGCTAACATGACAATGGCCCACAGTAAATTCTATGAGTTTGTTCAGCTGTGGGCAAACTTGCAGTAACCAGAACCAGATATTTACTGAGGAACCACAGAAAAAGTCTCATTCCCAGATCACACCCATTTTCTAATCTCATCTACAAGGTTTAGCTCTTTTGATGTATAGCTGGCCTTTAGTGTCTGCATTTGTCTCATGACTTCTGTGGATACCAAAGTCTGTGGATGCCCAATTCTCTTCTATAAAAAGAGGTGGTATCTGCGTATCAGCTGTGTGAATCCACCTGTATGCATGCTTTGTCTCTAGATGACTTTCATTTCTAATACTCTGTAAGTGCTATGTAATTCTTGTTATACCGTATTTGTTAGGAACCAATGTAGGAAACTTATGTAAGTCCAATACAGACATAATGCATTTTTAAAAATATTTTTGATCTATGGCTGATTTGATCTGCAAATACAGTATTCTTGGAGGTAGCTATCACAAACACAAAGGGCTGACTCTGCCGAGAGCTCTCAGAAAAGGGGCATGTCCTAAAGATAATCGTTTTGGTGAAACATTATAGGGAAAAGGTGGTGGCAGTGAAAGAGGCCGGGGACAGCTTACGCTAAAGCAGACAATTCCTGCCTGCTTCTCACTCATTGAGCAACTCCAGATATTATTGAGTAATGTGTGTAAGGGAAATTCCCACTTCTGCTTACTTAAGAGGGGGCTGAGGCTTAGCTAAGCAAGTTGTAACACTGGGAGTGTGGGAAAGGCATACATGCAACAAGTACCAACAGGGAAATTCAAGTGTAGCCAGTGAGCCTGATGTGGGAAAGTCAGCGCAGGATCAGAATTTGCTGGGAAGTAACTCCTCTGTTTGTTTTTCTGCCTTTCTTTTGCTGAATTCTAGAGCAAATTGTTGCATATTTGCCTATAACAAGGTCTAATCATTCATAGATGAGTTTTGCTTATAGATGCCAATCACCAGCAACTAAAAGCAATCACACACTATACCAGACGAGGATCCAAAGAATGGTGGAAAAAACGCACGGTTGTCTGGAGATATTTGTGGGAACTTTAATTTAGTGGAAAGCCACAGGCTGAAATGAGTGACAGAAAAGGTGTAGGTGACTCATTTCTGAGCTGATGAGAACAGGAAAATTCATGGATTTTCTCTCTTGTTTTAAATACCATGGTTGGACTGCATGTTGGAAATCAACCCTTCATCTATTTGAAACCTCTTCTTTTGGTTTAAGTTTTCTGATTTGTGGATGGATCTCAAGAATGACAACCTAGTTTACATTCCCACCAGCAGTGCAAATGGGTTCAACCATTATGGAAAGCACTATGGAAGTTTTCAAAAGAATGCAAATAAATATTCCCTTCGGTCCAGCAATATCTCTTCTGGAAATTTTCCCAAAAGAGTTAAAACAACATATAACAGAGATAAATATATTCCCATGTTCATAGCAGCACAACAATAGCTAAAATGTAGAAGACACCAAAATAATCATCAACAGATGAAAAGATTCGTAAATTGTGGTATTTATACGCGATAGAATACTAGTCGTCCACAAAGACAGGTTGGAGGCTTTTGTAGGCAAGTGGATGCAACTTGAGACCATCGTGATCAGTCAAGCAAGTCAGAAGGAGCAGGTTAAATATTGAATGGTCTCCCTAATATGAGAAACCAAGGTCACAATTATTTCATAGAAGTAACAATGGGAATTGGAGGGGACCGGGAGGAGTGGTAGGGTCAAAAAGGGAGAGGGGACAGATTTGTGATTTGGTCAAGATATGCGTATGCATGAAATACTCAAGTTCAATGGAAACATTATGTATTGCATCCATACACACCAATAAAATGGGCAGAAAAATAGTCACAAACCAGCAGATTTCTGCTGTCTGTTGAACGAATTGGAGTGAAGCCATCCTGCGGAGAAGGTTGCTAGTAGGAGGACTGGTTCTGCAAACACCAGAACACATCTGGCTCACATCTCGCTAAAACCCCTTACTTCCACAATAGACGATTCCTTGCACCATACCCATCAAACACTGCTTCAAATTTCGCCTTAAAATATAACTCACCAAATAAAAAAAATTATTAACATGCACAATTCATTCTGAACGCCTCAGGTAACAAAGGAAGAAGGTGGCGAAGGCCAGAGGGGTGTGTGCCAGCTTTTCTTGAGAATCAGCCCATGTGGACGTCCCCGGAAATCCAAATTCTGGCTGCAAATAAGACAGAATGAATCTGAGTATACAGCAAGAAATAAAAAGGCAGATGAGAAAGCAGAAAGAGGCAGTGGACAGGGGAGATCTGGCTTGGATTCTGTCCAGATGATGACCCTTTGGAGCCCCAGTTCATTCATCTACCAAGTGCAACCAACAATATCAGGGATTAGTACCCAAAGATCAGAAAAGGCTCTCCTTTGCATTATTAATTAATCAATCATTAAATTGTTCTTTTTATAAAACTAATGGTGTAAGCTTAGAATTCAAGACTCACAGACATATGCACAAATATCCCCCCCTATATTCGAATACTCTTTCTAGATATCTTCCATAGGTGTTTCTAGACCCTCCTCTGAGATTTCTTCTCTCTCTCTCTGTCTCTTTCTCTGGTTTATTAGTATGAACTAGGCATTCACAGGAGTCACATACTGCAGAATTATGCAGAAGACTTGCTTGCTTGCAATTGTTGTTGGTTTCACCACCTCTGTATTTTAAACTGTGAAATCAGTTTTTAACATCCAATAGGTAGAAGGTAGACTGACAGAAAAATTCAAAATTTCAGGACACATTGTGTTTGTTGCTGTGGTAAACCAGTAATGTGGCCACCACTAAGTACATTGGCTATAAATATATTCATGCCAACCTAATCTGCATAAAACACCAACCAGCCAAGCAAACAAAAGAAACCAACCAAAATGAGCCAACTGAATGATCTGCTAATACTCGGGTATCATTTTTTTATTCCTAGTTAACATGATAAAAAGCCGATGTGCTAACGTGGATCTTTTTCTGAAGCATTTTTCACCTGTACAACTTCCTGAAGTACTGAGTCTCGCAAGATTATTTCCTAATATATCAAATAAACTGGTGCCCTAGGGTGTGGTTCTCCTCCTCCTCCTGCTCATAAGAAACTTACCATGTAAAATTAACTCTTTCAAACTTCAAGCAGCCTTCCTTAGCTCGAAAGGACTGTAATTTCTAAATTCAGATTTTTGCGAGCATCCTTAACCATTTTGACTTGTGAATATCACTTGTCTGCACATGAATATTTAACTTGTCAGTTCTGTCACACAAAAACGGTACTCCCACTCACTTTGGTGTTAGATGTGTTCATGTAAATTATGAAACTTCCTCACGAAATCTGAAAGAAAGTGGCATGTAGCCACTTCTGAGGGGGAGATTCAAGACCCATGCTTAACTTGCCACATCTCTTTCTCTGAAAAAAGTCATAGTAGAAGATTGAATCCCCATCTGCCTGGGCCTCTGAATACTTAGTGTCAACTGTGTTGACCTAGGATACAAAATGAGGAAGAGAAAACAGTTTGTATTTTGATGTTGAAATGTAGATATTATGTTCACGTGTAGCATAACCTAGTCAACTGTAGTAAAATACATTGGACTTACAGATTCAAGGTCTTTATTACATCACACGGGACATACTGATTTCTAATTGCATGTTCAAGTTAACAGAAGCACACACTATCCGCTGATTGTAATATCTTTTTGTACTTTCTACATGGCTACGGAAGCCCTGGCGAGAATCTCTTCACCTTCATGATGTCTGCCACCAGCGGCTGCCATCATCACCAGCAGTACCAACGATGTACTTTACAACCTCTTAACTTTTATGATTATAAAATCAGCTATCTTTCCCATAGGCTTATTTCAAAAGTGAGAAAATGGTAGAATTAACTCAGAAAGTACTTTTCAATTTTAAATCATGACACATCATTTTAGATCTTGTGCTTCATAACTTATCCATTTATCCACTCATTTTTAATTAGAAATTTGAGAGACTATTGGCTGGCAATTGAAAGAGCCAGGATCAGTCTCAAAGGCGTTTACCTGAGACCATTTCTCTGCAAAAGGGTACTGATGTGTTAGGACTGCCATAACCCAATGCCATACATTTGGTGGTGGCTTAAACAACAAGAATTTACTTTCTCCTAAGCCTAGTGGCTATCGGTCCAAGGTCAAGGTGTGAGAGCATTGGCTTCTTCCGGTGCCTTGATCCTTGATGTATAGATGACCATGGCCTCCTTCTCACTCCTAACGTGGTCTTCCTTTGTGTGTTCCTCCCATTTGTTCCAACTTCCTCTTCTTAAAAGGATGCTAGCGATAATGGATTATGGCCACCTCAACAGTCTCATTTTAGGGGCTTACACTAAATCTGTGTGGATAAAGCACACAGCGGAGGTTGTTTGGGCTGAGGCTTCTGCGAGTTCTGTAAAGGTTGATCATACTTCTGAGCAGGTTTCCTCCCCGATACCAAAACCAAGTGACTGTGTAAAACAATCTCACACCAGTAATAGGTCATAAGGGTCTTTTCTTCTTCCTTTTCTCTTTTTTTCCATTTCTGTTTTCCTTGGTGTTGTGGGCCTCCTATAAGTACATTAACATTTTCAAACACTGTATTAGGAACTGAATTTGGTGAAGTTAGATCCTGCCTTCCAAGGCTTACATCTAGAAGAAGAAACAGACTTGTAATAACACTATTATAATGTAACACAAGCAATGCTTTAGGCGCTCTGAAAGCATGAAGAACTTTCTAAGCCACAGTGAAGGTGTGTGTGGGGGGAGGCAGGGAGTCTTACACCTTACACGTCTAGAGCTTCCTTGTTCTTTTCCGAGGATGTTACTGTGATTGCCCTTGTGTCACACGAGATGGACCATGTTGTATGAGGTGCCACTGCACAGCACAGGACTAATGTATTAACTAACGAGTTGGGAAGTAGGCTTCAGACGAAGACTGTGCCATTACTGCTGTTCACTGCCACCCCCCCCCCCCAGAGGCTGCTCGCTGATTCTAAAGACTCTTCTTTTTAAAATTTTTTGTAAAATTTGTATTTGCTTAGATTGTGAGCTCAGAGCAAAAATACATATACATAAAATCTCACATATGAAGTATGATTAATTTGTATAGAACAAATAAACACAAAGAGGCACATTTTTAACATTATAAGTGATGGATTATTCTTTTTACTGGAGGTGTTTTGGATTTCTTGAGATTTATAATATCCAAATGTAATAAAATCGTGATTCAGCTAAGCAGTGCTTGGAATTCAAAACTAGACATATGGCAGTGACACCTGATTTCCTGCATATTAGCTCTGAAAAAATCTAGGACGAAGCAGCAGAGACGCAAGTGGGGTTTGATGACTGGCAGGGCCACCCTTGATGGCGAAGTTTGTTAGGTGTGATGGAGGAGGAGCTGGCTAATAAAACTCTAGGTATTTTTCAGGAAAAGGAGATTGTATTAGAGGCAAGATTTCTTCCGAGAATAAAAATATTATTCTGGTGTTACTCAGACCCCAGAGGATTTTGAATAAGCAAAAATGTCCTAGAGCTGAATTTTGGAATCCAGGCCAGAGAGTACTATATTACTTTGTATTGTGAAAAACGAGTTTGGAGTTTTCATGTGTTGTGAGACAGGGTCTCACTCTGTAGTCCAGGCTGGCCCTGAACTTACTATGTAGCCCAGGCTGGCCTCATGTCAATCCTCATGCATTCAGCCTCCCAAGTGCTGAGATTACTGACGTGCACCACCATACTTGGTTAATGTGATACTGGAGAGTTGAACCCAGAGCTCTGTGCTTGCTAGGCAGCACTTTAACCTTGAGCTACACCCCCAGCCCCTGTTTAGAGTTCTTACAGCAACTTGTGAGGCCCATCAAAAAGGAGAAGGGAGTAGAGAAGGGAGCAGAAAACACCAAGATGAAGAAAGAAAGAGACAGAGTGGCCAAAGGCAAGTACAAATGGAACTCTGACTCACATGGGGACTTGGCTCCTTGCTGTTCACATGGCTGCAAGGACAAACACCATACCTGCATGACACTGATGTTCATGTTTTCGAAGAGCAAGGAAAAAACATCAACGACCGTGCCCGACTCAAAGTGGTGTACACCAAGGGCGTTGTTCAAGGAAAATGAAGGAACCGGTGAACGGAATGGACTGGTGGGCACAGGTATTCGGAATCAGAAGAAAATTTTCCAGGGAGTCTCGACGTTCTCAGAAATGGCAGTATCTATAGAATAGCAGCTTTAAAAAATGTTTTAACTCAAGGGGCTGGAGAAATAGCACAACAGCCAGAGCACTTGCCTGGCAAGATAAGGCCCTGGGTTCCATTTCCTGGCACCAATAACAGACGATCGTGGTGGGGCACACCTGTAATCCCCGCACTCGGGAGGCTGAGGCAGAAGGATTGCTACGAGTTTGCGGCCAGCTTGGGGTACATAGTGAGTTCAGGACCAGCCTGGACTCAAGAGTGAGACCCTGTCTCTCAAGTATATACAAAACAAAATAAAACAAAAAAAACCCTGTTATTCGTTTTGACAAATGGAATTTACAAAAAGGAGAGCACTGAAGAGAAAATATACCCTAGCTTTGAATATTCAAAGGTGGTCATAAAGCTTTCCCCCTCCCACTGCTCCCACCCCACACCCTGAATTTTCTTTTCTTTTTTCTTCATTGCTTCAGGAAAAGTTTCCTGCATACGTCGCCAGGTCTATAGACTGATAGATCTTGGTGTTTATTGGGGGTCCCATTCTCTTCTCCAGAGATTTATATTTTAGCATCTACAAAAATTTTATAGAACTTTTGTGTTGAAATTATACCTTTCCGTTCCTTTAGTTTCAGAGATACTTCAGGTAAGGGAACATTTCATTTTTTTCTGTTTACCTCGAGCTTGCTATTTAGACCTGAAATCCAGTAAATGCTTACCGAATACATGAATAAATTAGCGATTAAACACGGGTGTGTATATTTACAAATACGCAAAGGAGAATGAGTTTCTACGTTTCTAGAATTTGCAATCTAAACTTAGACATTTTCAACAACTAAGGACATACAAGTGAAGGCTGAATTAAACTGAAGCTTTTCAAGCGTCGAAAGGAATTGTGCTGCCTTCCTTCTTAGAGATTATTTTGCTTGGCTTGCTTCAAAAGTATTTCCTGTCCATCTAGTCTTCACAGGATTTCTGTAAGCCATCACCCCCATTGCCTTAGTCACTCATTTCTCCCCCCCAAAAAATCCTTTCTCAGAGAAACTAAAAGCAAAATTAAGTGAATCTGGTTTACATATCTTACTGAATTCTTACATTGAAAGAACAACCTAGAGACATTACCCATTACACTCAGCAGAAACGTTTTGGAGTCCACGTAGCCCACTACCTAATTACCAGCTTGGATATTGTCAAGCATGGAGAGGAATCCACAGAGCCAATTACATCTCCCATCAGATTACTGATTACACGTAGAGCAGCTGGTGAGAAGTAAGAGGAAGTCTCTAAACCACAAGAGCTCACCACTGTCCTCGCCACGTGAGGGGAAACACAAATGCTTTCTTAGGGCTGTTCTCATAAAACCCTCTTGACACCCAAATGGAGCCCCTTTAAAAAGATCACAGAAGCTGGGTAACCGGCGTCCACGTGTACACCCGGACCCGGGAAGGGGGTTATTGAGAGAAAACTGGAAATATCAATTTTCCCAGCTCCCTGGCCCCTTGCACGGCCTGATTTGAGAGCTGGCCAGCACGAGTCGACGCTCGTTGCTCAGCACTCGAGCCACGAGCCACGTACAATCCGTTACAGGAGAAAATGCACCCCCGTGGGCGGGCGCTCGCACTCCTGCGGGCCTCGGATCACGCAGTACAATGGAAGACCCAGGCGAAGGCAGCCAGCTTCGCAGGCGTATTTCAAAAGCAGAACACTCGAATAACTCCTCCCTTCAGTCCTTGTGTTTATTTTGCACAATGTGTTTCCAAGGAACTGCAGGGTAATTTGATCCTGGTGAGGGATGTGATGTCATGAGACCAGAAAACAAGGCTTACATTAAAAATCATTTTAAAAGCTAGAAATAACATGTGGGAGGGACAAAGAAAGGCTGTGGCTTGGTGGCAAAGAGTTAAGAGGGTGTGTTTGGCGAGGGGCATGTGACATGTGACATTCTGGGAGTCAGGGGGTTGTCCAAAAATAGCAAAGCCAGAAAATCACCGTGGGAGAGAGGGGAGGCTACAACTATGCCTGGGTAAGAGACAACTGGAGTCTGCAGAACCCAGGGTCAGGTCCACAGACCTTCGGTTCCCCACTGCGGTCTGTATCTGGGGACGGCTGTGTGCATCTGAGAGCAGCAGCAAGGCTAACTCACGCCCAGATAAATTCACCTCCGTGCCTATACATTGGAATTATTTGTTAATCATTGCTGAGTGCTCTGATGTGTTTAAACTTTAGGCAAAGGGCCCTCACTCCGCCTTTGGCTCCTTAAGTCGTACACTCTCCCCACATACCTACCCTGTTTACCAGTGGCTTTTAAACTTTAAGGTTCATAGAAAATTTCAGGGTGACCTTTAAAAGGAGATAAAAGAACAAGCTTTGATCAGTAGACCTGGGGCGGGGGCTGAGGGTGAACACGGTCCCAGGTGCTGGGTGTTCTGTCCACAGTAGGAGTGGAGTGGCAAGGCCTGCTGTGGCAACTACTCACAACCTGTTCTCACCTTGATTTTGATGAGGTCCTTAAGTCACGCTGGACTTGTGATTTGTACTAGCCGGAAGTTTGGGGAAGTCTACTGACTTCACTAACTTCGTTTCCTCACCTGTGGGAGATGGTTGAAAGAGGCAGATGCTTGAGCCTTGATCTGCAAAAATATGTGCTACTCCTCCAAGGCCAGGCTTTGCCCTGGCAAAAGGATCCTGGTGTGCAGATCACCAGCTCTACCTCCAGCTCCGGCCCCACCATGTGAGTCCACCATTTCCAGATGCCACCCACGAACAGACTGTGACCTTCTGAAACTGTGAGCTAAAATAAATTTTTTTCCTCTCTAATTGTAGATGTTGGGTGTTCCGTCCCAGCAATGAAAAAGTAACTAAGACATAATGGGTTTGTGTCAGTGGAGAACAGATGACCAAAACCATAGCCTGGGGGTGGGGGGGCTCAAACGACAACAAGGAAAAAGCTGATTGAGCTACCGAATCCTAGACACCTACCAATGTCTCTTGTTTTTTACTTCTGTTTCTCACTTCACTTCACCAGCTGCTTAACACCACCTATGTGGCAGGCACCAGGCCAGGCTATGGGGACACCACACCAGGCACCCAGACCTCCCAAGGGATCTCACCGAGGCCCTTTCTCTCCCAGGATTTGTGTAGCGTGATATAAACACACAGTTTATAGGTTCCAAAAATCAGGTCTCCCACTTCCAAAGTGTATAACCTGAGCCAGGCACTTGACTTTCCTGAGTTTCACTCTTTTTATTTGTAAATAACAGCAACAGCTGCTTCAGAAAACTATCGTGAGAATCAAGAGAATACATGCAGACCTTTAAAGGCGAAAGATGCCTGTTCAAATGATGGACTGTCTTTTCTTTACCTCCTGGCCCTTCCATGTGCTCCAGCGCACCTTCTGTCCTTTTTTCTCCTTCTGTTTTCATTTCTCTTGGTAAATTAGTTTTAAAAATCAGCTTTAAAACTTATATACTGCTCAACGAGATTAATGTTTTGCTATTTGTTTTAATTACACACCTAGCCACCCAGCACACATATCCTTTCCTGTTCCTCAAATAGTTTATTCTGTAACCATTAATTATGCCAAGATGTATAATAACACTCACAGCATATTTTAAGGAACAAAAGTAGTTACAAGATACGTGAGGTGAGGCATGTTTATATTTATACAGATGTGACATGTGAAAATCCTCAAAACAGAAAAATATATGTACAGAATCTCAAATTCAAGACTATACTTAAAATGTTATATTTCTCTGGATAACTTTTCTTTTTCATTTTTATGTTTGCCCTTTTTTCTCATAAATACACCGTATAATTAGAATAACTCAATGCATTTTAATAAAAATGACAAGTGCTACGAAGGAATTATGTGCAGAAATTATATGTACACACAGAGTTTTCCTAAATTAAATGATGCCCAACTGAAGTCTGTCTCTATGGTTAGCTCTGAGGGATATACACAAGTTTTCCATTAAAAAAAAAAAGCCCTAGGGAATGTCTTGCTAGGAAGGGATTCCAGAGGAACCAGAAGTTTAGGATGGAGTGGTCAAAAAAAATAGTTAAGATATGTGTTCTAAAAGATGGGCATGCTGGTGGATAATCCTGCTCTGATCATTACACAATGCATACATGTAACAGAACATCACACTATACCTCTTAAAAATGAACAATTATCACGTGTTAATCAAAATAAAAACATGATAAAATAATATGTATGTGGATTCTGTTGCCCAAATGTTGAGTGTGACTTTAAGTAGGTGATGATTCCCAGGGGAATTGAATATTATGCTATTATTGGATTTTTTTATCCTATAGGTGCTAAGGTGCTCCAGTGGAGATTCAGTTATGGTCTCACTTGCATTTTTCATGACAGGTTACATGGGTCATAGTGTGAAAAAATGCAGAAGGAAGGAGAACGGGGCAGATGGAGCCTCCCGAAGCAGCTGGTGGCCAGATGAGGAAGTGATGGAGGATCAGGGCAGTTACTGGGCAGAAAATATTTTGCAGAAATGTTTAGTAGAAATGTTTAAGACTTATTTTCTGCCCTGCCAATATCATACTGTGTTGCTAAATTAGTAACATCAAAACTTCCGTAAGAGTGAACCCTCAAGTCTCTACACAAAGCGCATGAACAGCGGTCCAGATGGACAAAGAGCCTCCGCGGAGATGGAGCAGCTAATATCTGACCTTGAAGTTTTCACATCTTGGCTTAAAATGAAATCCTGCAAGCCCAGAAGTATTTCTGAAGTGGGAACCAGGGTTCGCTTGGCCCCAAAGCAGGTGATGCAGAGATAGGAACGAGTCTGAGAAGGATTCCAGAGACAGACCCTCGAGGTCATGCTGATGGCCAAGAGCAGAGGAGCAAACGAAGTCACAGGGAGGGTCACCAAACAAGCGCTGCAAAGAAGGTGGGGTCTCCGAGGAGGGAAAGGATTTCTTTCTGAGTTATTTCAGCTGCTGTGGCAGCAGGATTTCTAACTGGCATAGAACAATCAGGAGTTAACAGAGAAAGCAAAGAGTCTGAGAGTGTTAGGACAGGGTGGCATGAAGAACAGTTTGCTGACACTTGGGAACAACTTGGCTGGCTGCTTGGCTGTGCCTGCTGGGGCAGGGCGTAGGCACAGGGCACAGCGCACTGTCTAACTCCCTGAGGTCCACATTTTACCTTGTTCAGCATCTGCTTTGTGTTCAGGCAAAGTGCAAGCTCATTTTCCCTAAGGTTTTCTCTGTTACTTCTTTGGGGGCATCTCTGAGCTCTGCTGCGTGACAAACTCAAGTCTTAGGTCAGACTTACCTGGTGATTCTTAAGACTCATTCTAGTTCCACACTTAAACCGCAGGCACAATTAAACTTGATGGACATGACAGAGATGAAAGGACCCTCAGGAGGGCTGAACATAATTATTTGACGCCTTTACAGGACATTAGAGGAGGCACCACAGTGAGTTTTTGACATAGTAACATAAAGGGACTTTGCTTGAATCAGCGTAGTGGGCACAGATGCAAATCTTAAGAGGGTGTTGCTTTTCACAGAGGCCCCTTCTGAGTTCGAAAGGCATGTTCCTGGCTTTAGGTCTTCATTAAAATGTACTTGACATTTGGAAGGGGAGGATGGTATTTTTGTGAGGTTTCCCTCAAGGGAAAATTCTTCTTGGGCAAAACCCCCAACACTTGGTCATTACAAGGAGTCAACGCAGGGTAGGGACAGAATGTGAGGGAGGGAGGAACCGAGAGCTGCTTTTGGCCTCAAAGTCTTCAGAGCAGATATTAGAAATCACTTGTCACGTGACCTCTGGGAATTTGAAGACTCAGTTCAGTAAATTCAGTATATGTTCGGTTGTGGACATCACTTTACGTGTACTAAAATACCTAGGTAGGTACAACTTTATTTTCATTTTGTACGTAAGCATAGAGATGCAAATTTGTTTAGTTGGTTGGCTTGCTGAAGACCACTGGAAAATAGTGGGGCTGGTTATTTGCTATATTGGTACAGATAGTGCTCATCTTTTATTGACACATTTATCAATAGTCATTAACATTTTATAGAGCTTTCCATCTTATCCTTTTAGCTCATGAACAAAAGAACACTCTGATTTGGTTATTACTATTCTCCGCAATCCATCAATATTACAATATATAACTAGATAGAACCAATAATATGTAGTATCTATCATATACATTTGTGAATGGACTGGTCTTGCCTATATAGGCTTCATGGCTTCTCTCCTGTCTGTCCTCATCTTTCCTCCTTTCAGCTCAGAGTGAAGCCCAAGTTGAGATGCTCCGATAGTCACCAGGAGACCAGAGTCTGCACTGCAGCCTCTTGGGTATGCCTCTGCTTCTGAGTGTTTTTTCTTCCTTCACTCCAGCTTAATTTCAAGGAGCTTAACAAACCTAGAATAGAAACCATGTGTCTAAGATTCTTTGGAAACCTTTATTTAAAAATATATTAATTTTGAATAAGTAATATATTCACATAGATCAAAACTCCAAGATGAAAGTATGTAAATGAACAAGGGTCCTTCCACTCTTAAGTATAGCTCATAATTTTTCCCAACGTCTCTAATCCAGGTTATCAAAATACTCATTGAATTTCAGTTGTCTAATTATTAGTTGAGTAGATACAGAAAAAGGAATGCATTTATTGGGAAGCCAATGGCCCTGGAGTCTCTGCGTTCCTCATTGGCTTTGGTTGCTTCTCCCCCAAGGCTGCCGCCTGTTTGCCCAGGTGCTTTTATAAAATGCACAGTCATAATGCATTTTAGCCATGTCAGTCTAGCCAGGCAACTCTCCACTGCTAGTGTTCCTGCTGTGTTTTACCTCCTGGGAGATGTTTTGTAGGGTAGCCTGGGCAGCTTCAAGGTGAGGCTAAGGAGAAACTGAAATAAGATATGTTTTGCTTAAGTTTAGTGAGAGTTCATGAGCTTTATAGCTTCCTCTGTGGATAGCCTGACTGTCATCGTGTGTACCTGTGACTTTTGGTTAGATTCTTGTTTCTGATGGCAACTCGTGTAGGTAATCACAAAGTGAACTGGAAGGTTCCAAGTCACCTTGCTGTAGCAAAGTGTCCTGTGGGACCACAGGTTGGAAGTATGCATGGGTAAAAAAGTCTAAAAAACTGAGAGGGATAAATCATTCCTCAGACAAATATGTTTCTTCATTTTGCGGTGATTGGAGTATCAGTCAGCTTTTTTCATGCATTTGTAATGTTTTTCTATGTTTTTGATCATTTTTACTCAATGTTTGTTTTTTGTTTTCCTTAGAAAGGCTTGAAGAATTTTTATTCCACAGAAATACTATCTCCAGTAGAGAATGTCTGTGGAGATGTTTTATTATTGACTTTACATGTGACTGTGAATGGACCACAGAATAAAAGGAGAGGCCATGTTCCTAATTATGTGACTGGGGCACGTTTCTGCACTTTGACAGAACTGCTAGATCCTAATCACCATCGTCATTGTCTATAGGAATAGAGTAAAATTCAACCATGAAAAGTCATCTTGACTTACAGCAGTGCCTGAACCGATGGATGGCGAGAGAGAAGGCACAACAACAAGAAAAAATAGAACGTAAAGACAAGGTGAGCTCGAGCTGAGGATATTGTTTTGCTGCGCTGGCCTCAAAAGCACGGGGGCTGGGGTGTAGCTCGGAGGCCGAAGCCTTGCCTGGCACACTTGACGCTGTGGGTTTGAGTCCCAGTGTTACAGAAAGACAACAAACAAAGAAGAAACAAAACATAACATCCTAAAAATAAAACACTTTCTTGGTCTATTCCAAATTTTCTCAGCAGCGCACAGGCACTTGTTTGCTGACCTTGAAAGGATATTGTCAGATGTACGGGGCG